>JAEIFU010002363.1:0-45384 GCA_018904235.1 Lordiphosa stackelbergi
TTGCTAATATACCGTGCATGTTGGCCCCAACTCCTATATTGGAGCAATGACAACATGATTTTTTTGTGCCAATTTGTTTGGGAGAAATGTGAGGTTGGTTCACTGATGAGCGAATATCTCAAAAACGTATGGATAGATATTGAACAGCTTTTCAGTAAACGTACTTGAATATGTGTCCTTTAAGCTGATATACCGTGCATGTTGGCCCCAACTCTGTGAGCGGAGATATGAACGAAAATGTGTGGAGGCGATTTTTCAACTTCATTTATTTAACACCCCAAATGCATAAATTACCCCACAGGTTAAATAAATCAATAGATTATGCAATTCCTAACAAAATTGCATTTACAGATTCCAAATTAGTCTAATAGTTAAGGAATAATTTAAAAACAAAATATGCTTTAGTGTTCCATATTCCACTGTTCCAATTCGACGCTAAATATCCGCCGCTATTTTGACGGACATGGTTATAGTTCATTTAAACTAGTAGTGTATCTCGCATCTATTTTGTTAATGATTGTTAAAATAAATTCTTAAATAAATGAAAATAACCGTAGTTACATTTTCTGTGCTGGCCACGACGTGGATGCCGAGAATCTGATGCCACTGATCTCGAGGACCAAGGATGTCGCAGGTTTAGACCGATCAGCCATTTTCGATAGGTAAGTGTGCATGCAGATTCCACTGGCGGCGGTTTCATTCTATACCCAGTCATCCACTGGGATTCCTTGGTGGATGGGAGCCAAAGAATCGTCATTTTTTTTAGTGGGGTTTCTTATTTATTGCTCCCGACGCCAGGCCAGACTTATTTAGTATTCCGCCGCAAAATTTCAAATGTTGATGGACGATGGCGTTAGTAGTTTTTGGCTTCCTCAGTTCTTTGTTGTGGGTGCATTGGCATAGGTTCTGAACCGAAACAAACCGAACCGAAAACTTTTTTGCTCTACTGAACCGAACCGTAAACTGGATAATATAATGGTTCGGTTCATTTCAGATAGGTATTTAGTTACTGTTGAATAGTTAGCAAAATCTCAGTAACTTGCTCAAAAGTATAACGAAAATACGTGGAAAAGCAAGAGTTGTTATAAAAAAGCAAAGAATCTCCAATTATGGAGATTCAATTCCTGCAAAGAAAGATTTTTTTTAATTTTTCATCAGCAAAATCAGCTTAAGCTAATAGCTTGAATCGTTTTCTCAGACTTAAGACCCAAAATCGATGAAAATATACTAGAAGATATATCATTATAAAATCTTAACTATAATTCCATCATATTGAAGTTAATTTAAGTGTTTTAAAATCTATACTATTCCTAATTTTGGATATGAATATTTTTGATTTAAACTCACGTCCGACCTTCGTTTTATACAGTTTTTAAGTTTATTCAGATCAAGATTTCGGCCCGCTCTCCGAAACCAATTGTATTTCTGCACTACATATATAAATTTTATAATAAACTAGCTGAGCCCGCCGCGACTTCGTCCGCGTGTTTTGAAAAAATCTTAGTAAGTAGAAAAAATTGTATTGCTCTTTGAACACTAAGTTTGTATTTAATCTACTTGTTAAAAGGCAAATTCTTTTTAATATCATTGGCTTCATTTGCTTAATTTTTGGACAGTTTCGAGTTTACGGTTGATTAAAATAAATCAATCTGGCTTTCTATATTGCGCTGGCTCTATGTCTCGCTACGTGTGCACATAACTTCAAAATCTGGGAAAAGAGGACTGATATTAAATTCTATCCCGCCCCCTCATAAGGAACACAACCAAATTTTCAAGTCGCGCGGAAATTCCAGAATTAAAAATTTTTCCCTTCCTAATGAATTTAATGTCAAGGGGCATTTTATTTATAAGTGCGCACCTATATTCATTTGTTTAATATTAGATCTCTAGGATATTCTTTTCTGATCAATTTATGTAAATCAACACAGTACGAGGGTATGTTTATTATACGGCAACCAAAACAGGGAAACTTCACTTCTTAAAAATAGAAAAAATAAGAAGCAAATTTGACATTTCTTTTTTAAAAGCGGAAACAATAATTATATTTTTAATAAAGGTCACGATTCTCGCCGCCCTCTGATTTTTGATCTGCAAAGGCTCAATTGAAAAATAAGCTGTTTTGGCAACACTGTTTATTGTTTTATTGTTTTTGATGTGTGCCATCACTATTCTGATAATATCGTTGAGATCACGAACCATCACCAATAACAAAAGAGGACAACAGTTCACAGCAATGATAGATTTTTGACTTTTAGCTTTGCGAAACTTTAAATACTTTTTGTAAAATATATGCAGAGAACATATTCCAAGTTTTCTTTCTCAGTGCGCGCCTGCATAACTAAACAAAGGTCCATGCCACAGCCGTTTAGGCTGTGGGTTGATAATATGTCAGTCGGGCGTACAGATTTATATATATAGATTTTTAACATGGTACTAAACGACGGGGGATATGACAAATAAAATGATTACACAAAATCTTAGGTCATTCAATTAAGTCAAAGTCTGAAATCTAGTGTTTGAATGGCTGTTAGAATAAAGACTTGTAAAAATACGCATCCTAGGTGAGTCAAATGTTTCCACCGCTCGCGAAATGAAAAACTCTACATTATGTGTTTAGCGACCTGATCTTAAGTCCAAATGTTTGATTTTGCTGGATCAAGGTCATCCGTCCCATCCAAGGAATTAAAAGACGGTAGTTTTATATAAAAACACTGCTGCTTAATTTGATCGTGTGGCCGTTTCATATTTGGTTTCCACTAGGGTTGTCCATATTTCTCAAAATATCAATATCGATAATATCAAAAATCCAAATTTTCAATATCGATATTTGATATATCGCCCCAAAAACATCGATATATCGATATAATCGTTATTTTCTAAATGACGATTTTTAGAGACCGTTATATCTAATCTTTTGAACAGTTTCCAATAGTTTTCTGAAACTTCACTGTACATATTTTCAAATTACATTAATAGTCAGAGTGTGTTTTTCTTTAAAACTTAAAAGCGTGTACTCAAAAGAGATACAAATTTAGTTGGGCACATTACTTCGTATAAGAAAGGCTTCTGTTCAAAATTGTTCATATTTCAAAGCAGTTCAAACGTGTTTTTTTCATGTGAAGTATTGGGACAAACTATATTTGTACTTAGTGTAGGCTTTAAAGACCTACAGATTATGCTTAAAAAATATTAAGTGAAGAATTTAAGAGAACCCGCCCAATGTGTTCTCCAGTCATTATGCTTCTGGTGTCTGTAAGTCAGCGATTGTCACCTGATACCCCCAGGGGCCGAAGATATTTCGCTATTTACATATAAACAATTTAAACGCTTACCGAAGCTGAGGCACAGAGAATATAGTATCGAAGTGCACTTTCAGACAGCACGAACAATTCATCCGCACTAGCTCTCCAATAAGCTATTGGGTTCATGACGATATCTTCAATATATTCTAACACTGACACCTAATATTGCAGCGTATTTCTGCATCCAAACGTGTATGATTAGTTCTTAAATGCGATTTTAAGTTGTATTACGAGATGATTTATCAGGCTAGCAACATAATTTGCACTTATTACCGTAGTAACTTTTCTGATATATCGCTTATAAAAATATCGATAATCGGCAATATCGGCATACAAAATATTATATCAGAATAACCCTTATCGTCCAACAAAAATATGGATTTATCGATAAATATATGTTAACAAAATAACGTAGCTTTAAGTGCTGCTCTATTTTGTGCGGGCATGAGGAACAACAACAACAACATCAAATTGAAAATGAGCGGTGCAAAAACAGATTCCGGTGGAAAACGTCGCCAAATAGCATTTTCTAAGTGGAAAAATAAGCACGAGGTCTCTTTGAAACGTTAATCGATAGAAAAGAGGGAGTTATCGTGTTAATAGCAGCGGCGTAGCAGACTCTGTAAAGAATCTGCGGAGTATTAACTTATTCACAAGAAATTTTTCGCCAACCGTTGAAACTGCCCTCTCCGGCAGCTTTTTAACCCAATCAAAATCAACTTTTCAAAAAATAATAAATAAAAATAAAACAAATCATACAAAATGTAAAAACCAAACTGATGTCATTAAAGTATAGTTAAATCTGCAAATTAATCAAAGGAATAAGAGGAACGACCGTCTTAAAAAAATATCGACTATAACTTGGCCTTTAATTGATTTAAAAAAATTAATCTGTGAGAAAAAACTTTGCAAACATAGTTTTAATACACTATAAATTTACGCTGTACGTCGTAGTGGTTCATTTTTTGACTTGTATTTCTTCAACAATCCATTGGATGTAAATCGTTTTTGTGTTAAAAATAGAATGAGTTGATATATGGCTGCCTGTTTGTTTAATACGATACGATATATTCATCCGATTTTGTTCAAATCATCTCCAACATTAATTTCATAACTGGAAATTATGAAGACGCTACCATTGAAAGCAAAAAAGTTTTTCTCACTAGAACTAATTTTTCGACCGATCGTCCCTATGGCAGCTATATGCTATAGTCATCCGATTTAGATCAAACTTGGTAGTAACAAGTTTAGAGCGATTGCATTGAAAACAAAAAAGTTTTTATGGCAGCTATACTATATAGTTGTCCGATTTTCATAAATCTTGGTGGAGTTATGTGAAAATTGGATGAATATATAGCTACCATATAACAAACTCGCTGGCATATTTCATGCTCCAAGGGTATATAAACTTCGATCGAGCCGAAGTTAGCTTCCCTCTATTTTATTAACTGGTTTACTGGTTAAAACTGTAGGAGATATAACGTGGCCAAAAATTGAAGCAAACTTGATCTGCGTGCAGATAAAAAAAAGCATTTGTTCCATACATGTCAAACCTCTATCTCTTACCATCTCTGAGATCTAGGTTTTCATACAGACAGACGGACAGACGGACAAGGCTAAATCGACTCGGCTGTTGATGCTGATCAAGAATATATATACTTTATATGGTCGGAAATGATTCCTTCTGCCTGTTACATACATTTGCACGACTTTAGTATACCCTTTTTACTCTACGAGTAACGGGTATAAAAATGGTTGTTCGAGGAACAAATTCATCGAACAGGAATTCTTTTGCCCACTAACAAGACAAATATTTCTCACGAACATAATTTTCTAAAAAATCACAACTAGTTAACATGAATGTATAGCAGCGGAAACTAACACAATCATGGCGTAGATGGCGATATAAATTAGCTTAAAGCATTTGTGATGATTTTGGGGGCATTCAATAAATTCCAGCAACAATTCATTGCTCATTTGGGCACGTGTTCACTCTACAAATATTTTTTACAAATGATGTTCGTGTAAATATTTGCATCCATTGACGAACATGTTCGCACAAACACTCGCAAGATAGAAAAATTTCTATTCTCTACGAACAAAACATCGATCACAAAAATCTGTCACAAACACCTTTACTAACGACGAACATTTCGTCGAACAGAACAAATTCGTCGAACAAATTCGTGTGTGGATGGGCTGCTTAACAAAGTCGATATGCATTTAAAAGGTGATATTGGCATTTCCTGCGTTACGTACGTTACATTCGTACGCATAATTTTGGTCATATCTGGCGATCTAAGCTATAAATCCTCCACCTAAACATAGCGGTACATAGTGCTTGAAGAGTACATTCAAATTATGGAAAAACATTTTGGTCAGTTTGCTTTAGTAACAAAATACAGTGAATATCGCTTTTAAGCGAAAGTTATAATGCAGCAATATTTTTGCATATAAGCGATTTTCGCATTAAGGCGGTTATCGGTTATATGCAAATCATTTGCATATAAGCAATCTATCGGTTGTATGCAAAAATTTGCATATAAACAATTTAGTGAATTATGTTCATTTTATTTTAAAGACAAATAGTTAATATTAGATAAGGATAACTTAAATCACTTTACGATTAAAATGTCGCAAATTAGTTTTACTATTAAATTTTGTTTCAGTCTTTTCAATATGAGATTATCTTACAGAAATTGATTTTTAAAAACCATTTTTTGTTTGGTAGTTGCTTTCTTTCAGCATTTTCCAAGATCTGATCTTCAATGTCTTCAAAAGCGGTAATATTATTATATAAAAAAATGTCGTGGTAGTGAATCCAAATTTAGTAGGGCCAGATTATGTATTCAGATTGATAAAAATAATTATTATCCTCAAATGGATTTTAATTTTCATTCAATACGATACGATAATACAATATTCTAGTACGAAATAATTCCAAATCAGTCAAGATCACTGTCGCATTGAATGTACTCGGCATCTATTTGGCATCTATCTGAACCTTGCCACTTCGAACTTTTATGACGTTTCAGATTCATTGGACTGAATCATCAGAATTGCTTCTGGGTTTTGAATCCTTTTAAACTTTCATGCTTGCTTCCGTTTGATAGAGCCTCGAAGTACAATGTAGAGGCATCGGCAAATACTTTGAGTTAAAAGCGGCTCAGTTGCTGTATTATGATTCTCTATGAATCTTTGCGAAGTTTATAGAATTTAGTTTGCAGCAACTCTAGCGACCGCTCCAATCTGAAGCATAGTCTTCATTTAGCTTTAAGGCAAGCTCCTGTGCCTTAGCGTGCAAAACTGGTGAATCAAAAAATCCGCGTCTTCAAGTGTACTTATGTAAGTGTACTTATGTATTGCTTTTCTTGTGTAACAAAACTTCGCCTGCGGAGTCTTGCTTTATCCTTCGCAGCAAGCATCATTTAATAATTGTTGGTTTTCTCCTAATTCTAACTTTTTCTTTAGCTGTTAGAAATTCTAACTTAGAATTTTATGTGAAATTCATGCAGGTTTTATTACAAAGTCATTTGTTCAGCTATCAGGAACTGTGTTGCAAAATTTGCTTACAACCGATTAAAATAGTACACAGAAATTTTAAATTTGATGTATAATGTTTGCATACAAGCGATATTTGCTTATAAGCGATTTGCATACAAGCGATGCAATTCTTATATCAAATCTGTGCATAATGCTCTAAAATATTAAACTTTTGCATATAACCGGTATTTGCATACAAGCGGTTCGTCATATAACCGATATTTACTGTAATGATTGTCTTGAATGCCTTTCGTACGTTACACAAATGGTAAGTTGAACTTGGATCAACATACTTTTTCTCTATTTTTATTCAATTTTTTTAAACTTTCAGTTAATTGGCTTTAAGGTCGGGGGAAATTTCAGGAAAAGTTTTAAGGTTGTGGTCCAACGCGAACTACCGAAACTATCACATTATAGTTCTTTTTTTTTTATACCGAAAAATGTTTTCAGCTGATATCGCAGAATTTTCGAAAACTTTGATCAATTCTCTATCACTGGCAATTTATTTCGTGGTTGGTTCCCGAGAGTTTGCAATTTAAATAAATGCTTATAAAAAAGGATTTTTCAAGATATCTCAAGGACAAGTCATAAAAATAACCCTCCATTGGGCCAACTATAAAGGAAATTTTGAAATCCCAGACTTTAGGCCGCAACCCTTCCCTTATCGGGCTTGACCCTTTTTACGGGTACAACACACAATAAAAGGACTTCTAGGAAAGGAAGAGAATACGCTTAGAACTGCCTCCTGGGTAAACACCAGGGGGATGAGACAAGCTAAAGCATTAATAGTAAACCACAACCTCAAAGGATCCAAGGAAACTATGCCCTCAGAATTCCAATAGTCCTCTACACGGGTCACTGCAGAATGCGGAGCACCATGTACAAGTTGGGAATAGCAAACAACTAACTATGCAGATATTGTGAAGAGAAGGAGGTCATATGCTAGCATACTGCGCAGACTCAGCAGATTTGGGAAACACATTTAACACCCAAACAATATCAGTAACTTAGAAACCACCAAAATCCTGGCTTTTGTAAAGGAAATAGCAGGGACCGAAAATAACTGTTATGATATTAAATTATAACCAAAAAAGTCACCGTGAAGGGAGTTAGCTACGAATAAGAGAAATGTACCATTGTTCAAGTCTTTGCAAGCACTATGAAATTAGCAATTAAACGGATATTCATAACTTTAAAAACAAAAATTTTTTTACTGTTATTTTCTAATTTTTATATAAAAGTTTTTTAATAACAGAAATTTTTAGGTTTTATTCAAAAAATTGATTGTATGTGTTATTTGTCAACGTTTATTTTTAAAATCAAAAATAACAGTTATTTTGAAACTGTTATTTTAAAAGTTAAAAATAAACGTTGACTTGAAATATTTGCCAAGTTATAGAAGCTGTCGGGACATAAAGTTGCGTTACATACTTTGAGTCCTACTACCACATGCCGATTTTTTAATTCAAAACTTATGTACTCATGAGTGTTGTTAATCACTTCAGTAGGGTGCATCAACAGACCAAAATTAATCGCGATTTTGCACCACTTCCTCAACAACAATTAATAACAAATCAATTTTGCATTAGCGATACAAATTTTGTTTTGCAAATTGAAGAAATAATGCGTATAATTTTGCTTTGCCTTCTTGTTTTTGACTGAATATTTTAGGTGGGAACAAATTGGGCTTTAAATTAAGACAATACTTGAATTTCAATTATAAAATTAATGCTTGTCATATATTTTCAGACACAAACCATCAAATTCTTACTGTCACACACTGAAAAAGAAAATAATTCCAAAAATCATCCACATTACCAATCTCCAACTACTTTAAGGGACAAGATGACACATTGTGAAAGCAATGACATAATATCAGAATGTGGAAAAAATAATTTTTATCGTTTCGCGATAAAAGACAGATCATCACGCCGTTCCTTAAATAAAGCTATTCTCCGGAGTCAAAACTGTACAGCAACTAGCAACGTGGTACCATTAGTGAATTGCAGTGTAAAGCCGTTATATAAATCAATTGAACTCAAGCAACGAAAGATTACCTCCAGTTCAAATAACACTATTGCTAATAGAGAAAATATAAAAAAACGACTTGAGCAGTTGAAAAAAAATTCAAGAATATTGCTTTTGAAAAATATACAACACAAAAGTCAAAAGGAGCAGAAGTGGCGCAACGTACCAAAGGCAGATGCGGAAATCTCTTCACATCTATTGAGTCAAGCAAGCTCAAATTCCCATGATAACTATATAAAAAATAGGAAATCATTATCGGAGAAAGCATCCAAAGCTCAATTTTTGTTCAATAAAAAAAGTGGATGCAATCAGTCAATCTCTACGATCCCTGGGTTAAATATAAGAAAAAAATGTGTCGAGAAGTATCATACACATGACGGGCGTTATGGACCTTTACAAATAACAAAATCAAACGGGAATGCCATTCATGAACACACATTTTCAATAATAGATTTGATCTTAATATTTTTAATGTGTAAAAAGCTTCGTCGCAGTGAAAATCATTTCCTATCTGAAGAAAGCTTAAGAAAAAGTTTAATGCAAACCAAACATAGTACTTTAAAGTGGCCATTTTGGTTCCGACCAAATCAAGTACAAAGGTATCCGTATACCTTTTTATTGGCTGTTCGGAAAAAATTAAAAACTGTGTTAAAAAATAGTTTAACGGGTGAATTGTTTGATAATAAACAGTATATTGTACATAGTCAATTAAATCCGCCTTCAATGAAAATAAAAAAAAATATGATTTTAAAAACTAAGCCCTCAAATCAAGGGTTCGGAGATGATACGACTGCGTCAAGCTCTATTTTGGACGACCACTGTGATTGCCATACTTTAGTTTTTAGCAATAAGGTGGACGACCGGAACTCACTAGATTCAATTGAGCAATCAAAACTGTATGACACCGAAACAGAAAGAATCAGTTACTTTGACAAAAGCGAGTCCTCTGCTTATCAACAAATCAATAAGCGTCAACAAATCAATAAAAATCATAAATCACAAATTATTCTTTCGAATCTACTTATGGACTTCAACCAAAGCTTGCAAGAGGCAATTGATGTGAATGAAAAACTGAAATGCAAGTCAAGGAACAACTGCGATAATAATAGAACTGCCCTTCGTGATAACTATATAAACTACAGCTGTAAGTATTACAAACAAAAAGTATATTTCAATGCTAAGTTTTTACAAATAAACGGGATAAGGTAATTTTTTCTATTATTTTTGCTTTCTGTTACCGCGTGGAAGAGGATTGGTTAGTTGCAGCTGTATAGGCGTATTATACAGATACAAAATTGGGTTTTATTTTTATTTAATTTTTCAAAACGACTTACACGACCGCAATTAAAGCAATGAAGCAAAATTACAGAACATTTAGGCCATCTTTCGGGAACTGTTCAAATCCAATCTAAATTTAACGCAAGTCAACAAAAAAAAAAAATCAATGGATTGCAATGAGATCTGTATTTCATCCTAATAAAAGTGATAAAACAATCAATTTACCCAACATCATGAGTTTGACATTATTGGACTCATCACGAAGACTCTCAGGGAACAAACGCAACGAGTACTTCTCTTTTAATAAGAGTTCGGCAAAATACCGCGGAGCACACAATGAAAATCTCCATTGGCACTGACCAAGGAGCACCCCACGTCGTACCATCCGTCTCAGCACCAACAAGTTTTATAGTGTCTAAAACAGCCACTCAAACTTCACTAACGCAAATGTTTTCTATAGCTAACGCCCATGTAACAACTGCGACATCGTACTCGAATTTGAAAATACCGAAGGTAAAAGCTAAACAAACTATATGTCTAGGTATATACCTGTTTTCAACGCAAATGTGAGTTTAATCTTCTTCATAATTTCAATAAGCAGCTCTATAATAAAGCTGCCATACAAAAGATAGTTCAGAATAAGTAAGAACATTGTGTTGGCCATATCACTATTTTTCTGTTTGTTTATTTTCAGGCTCAATGGATAGAACACGTGATAAATATAAAGCATCAGAAGAAGATTTGTCAAGAAAATCGGTGAATATCCAAACAAGTCATATTTCTACTATTGATGAAGCGCTCAGTTCCGAAAAATATTCAATATGTTGCGATGACTTCAACGGCTGCAAATCGTCTACAAACACCAACATGCCTTCAAAACGTAATAATTTGGAGACCCCAACACAGGCAAATTTTGATTTGGTAAGTATGCATGTTGATGGCAAAATGATAAAAATTCATAAAAATCACTTTTCTAGGGCGAAAAATATATTGATGTGGATAAAAATAAGTCGGATCAGTTAGAAATTCTTTTGAAAGTTCGCGAAAAAATACTGATAGATCGGACAAAGAGCAAGATTGCATGGCTAGAGCTACAAAAAGAGCGGCAAAAGTCAAAAGGGCTAAAACGGGAAATTTCAGCAACTAAAAAAAAACAGCGAAGCATTTTGCTTAAGATGGATAAGGACCTAAAAGATATCAAAAGGTACTATATTTTCTTAAATATATAAGCCATTAATTAATTCTTATTAAGAGCCGCGTAATTCCACTATACATATGTTGAAGAGATTAAAACCGTAACCCTTAACCGGTAAAAACACTTAAAAATTTGTAATCGAAACCGTAGCAACAACAAAAAAATGTTTTCTTATAACAATAATCGTACAACCTTTATTAACATAATTGTTTATCAGTACATAAACAACTATACGGGTTAATTTCTGTTTTTTCGCTACTAGTAAAAATTTCGATAAAGGTAAATTTATTTGATGTATCCACAATGAACATTTTACATACATGCACTGCGCCGCACTGTTGCTGACGGGCACAAAGAACGAGCACTTTTTGCTGGTGGCTGTTTTTTTGCTTGCCTTTTTTTAATGTTTTATTTACTTCTTTGGAGCGCTTTTCTTCTGTTTCTGTGCATCATTGCAAAATTCTCTTTGCAAGTCAAAACCGACTCTTTGGCAAAGTGGCTCACAACCCCCCATATCTCACATTTTTTTTAGTTGACGTCACATAATCAAAATATCGAATACCAAAGATATTTCCTTCATACTTATATTTAGCGCTACGAAAAAATTTTGATTAATATTCACAACGTTCTGGTGCACAAATTTAAGGAACGTGTTGATTTATAGGTTGCTTGCCAAAAGTTAGGTAATAAGAAGGGCGACACTTGACATAAACAAAAAGTTCCAATTTTTTTTTGTGGCCAATATTCGCGTGGCTCACACCCATCTGTGGCTTAGAACCCCCCATTCTCCCCTATCCAGTTAAACATAACAAGATACTTTTGTGAACAATATGGTTTCCTATCGTTCAGTTAAAAGATACGTTATAATTTTTAAGTTTAAAATAGGCGAAAATACTTCTGTATAAGATATTTGAACTTAGTATTTACTGAATAAATGAGATTATTAATGGGGCCGTTCTTGTCTGCACGGTTTGTCAAGGTGATAACCGTTATTCGTTCCGGTTATGTTCTTTGGCAAGCAAAAACTTGAAGTGTTGTACCAAAACTGTTGCTCTTTTGGCTACAAAACATTTTTGTGAAACGAACTCTGAACCGGTTCGGCATCCCAGCTTATTGCTAACATTAATATGTATTAACATTTAATTTAATGGTAATGCGCTGTCAATTGATATGGCTAAGAGCTATTGATTTTTTCAAAGTAAGGCAGGACCATCTTTAACTTAAGCTCTCGTTAATGTTGTTTATTTGATTTTTCTAAATAGATTACTAAAACACAGTGACCGGAATCCGGAAACACCGTCCATTGACCCTGGACAAATACAGTCGGAGGAACGGAACATACCTACACTCAAACAACACAGAAACCATAGACAAATGTGTTCTTTAATAAGGAAGCTCTCACAAAATCATGAAAAGGGAGCCAACTTACTGCGATGCTGTTACTTGCATCCCAATCGAAAAGACACTGAAAGACAACAGCTGGAAAAACATATTACACTTTCAAATAATGATTCTAAGCCAATGCTATTAACGTCTTCACATGATCTGAAAGAAAAAACTAATCGTACTCATTCTGAAATGAATCGCCTGTTGAACTATATTGAATATCGATTACGAGATTTGACTGTGAACCAAAATTATAACTGTTTAGAATGGGTTGAAACAACGGGCGCAAAGCTTAATTTGCTCTGGAGTCGTCTAACGATGCAAAGAATTGATAAATTTGAATCATCTAAACGGTATCAGTTATGCCAAAATGATTTTAAGGGAATGTATGAAGAAGCAAAGTTCACAGTATCTCATATTTGTTTTGATAAGTGTTCGAGTAAATTAAATCGACCACCATATCCTGCCAAGCAAGAACTTGTTAATGGAGACGTTCTGGGACTAGCTGACTCAGCAAATAAACTGTCTACCAATCATTTTGGAGTTGATGTCAATAACTTGATAAAAATGAACGCACTTATACCTAAATGCCATTCAAATTACGAATACTTTGAATCCAACAAATTATATAATATAAATGACAAATTTATAAATAATCTTTTTACTGCAAGATGGCCATCGACTTACGTCTCAATATGCCACTTACAGGAAAGATTAGTATTTGTATGCAATATGAATGAATGCATTAAAACATCCGCAATATGTCTTGACAAACACAATATTAAAATATTGAATTATAATTGTTCGAAAAATACCCACTATCTGGATAAATATCCCTTAAACACCACTTCCCAGACCGTTATTAAGTTTCATGACAACTTTTTAATAATAGAAGATTCATCTTTAAATTCGTATACTATCAATGAAGATTGGAAAACACGGGAGTCCATAAATTCCAAGGATTTTTGCATAATAAGAAGTGTTTCGTCAGAAGTTTTAAATGAAAGCCACTTAACACTACAACTTGCTCCCATTTTAAAGTGCAGAAACAGCAGCGTTCCACACCGCATTACCGGCAAACTGAGGAATTCGGAACAACAAAATTATTTCCATAAAAATTTGGAGGCTGAGGTAAATATTAATTTTAATGATGTATCACAATTTACATACTTATTTACTAGATTGTACTTATTAGTCTAGTTCGATGAAAATATTGTTTTTCGATAGTAGGCAACTAGGCTCCCTGCAGAGAAATTGTCAACTAGTAACAAAAAAATACTGTCCTACACCTAGTTGGAATACTATTAGAATTTAACTGGAAGCAAAATAGCTAGATTCGGGTGAGTTGGGCAACAACAAATATTAGCTCCGAAATGAAATAATAATATGAATTAGTTGTTTTCCAATTGTAATTCAACAAATGCAAACGAATTGGTGATGACTAAGTTGACCGACATATTTTGATGTAAATAAAAAAAGGCAAAACAGCATATCTCAGTTGTGTTGTTTTTGCCTATTCGGCATCTCCCTAATGACAGAATTGCTATTTTATTTTCATTCAAAACGAGAGCGTAAGTTAAAGTCGGCTCTAACCGACTTCGATATACAGTGGTGGACAAAAGTATTTTGACTTAAAAATATTCATAAATAATCAATTATATCTTTTAAACAAAAAATCCTAAAATTTTGAAATTTGTATCGAATACTGGCATAAAAGTAAGCTTTCAATAAAACATTAGTAGTACACAATCAGTTGCATAGGTTAGAAAATATAAATCCAAATGTGCAAATGGGAGTGGACATAAGTATTCTGACAAGAATTTAAAATTAATTTATTCGCAGCACAGAACCTAAAATGGTAAAAAATTTATTGGTTCTAGACAAGTTTTTCACGCTAAGCCCACAGATAAAAGAAGCATTTGTCCCATACATGTCAAACCTCTATCTCTTACCATCTCTGAGATCTAGGTGTTCATACAGACGGACAGACGGACAAGTCTATATCGACTCGGCTGTTGATGCTGATCAAGAATATATATACTTTATGAGGTCGGAAATGATTCCTTCTGCCTGTTACATACATTTGCACGACTTTAGTATACCCTTTTTACTCTACGAGTAATGGGTATAAAAACTGACACATCTGAGATATGCTTTTATTCCAAAATACACACTGTGATTTATGCTATTATTCCACATTGATACATTTATTTACTTTATGGCATATCTGGACTTAAGTTTTTATTCCATATTAAATGTTTGTGAAATATCTCTCAAACAGATAGAGTTAGTTTCTTTTTGAGTGTAAGTGTTTCGCTCAGTGAGAGTGACTTATTTTTGGAGTGTAAGTGTTTATCTCAGTGAGAAACACATATTTTCAAAGACACTTATTCTTGTGAGAAAAATATAAGTGTCTTTTTAGTTAAAGTCTGTGGAACGGACATTTTCAACATTAAATTTCATTTACAGCGATAAGGACATAAAATTAAACACCGAAAACTTTAATTCTGAAAAGTAGTTTTTTGCCGCAGTTATAGCTCAGTGCTCTCCAGAGTTCGTTACAAGAAATTTGTAAAGGAAGTTTGACCTTTTGGGTGGAAAGGGCTGGAAAGTCATATAAGGATCAATGCGTAATCGCAGTTCACAGCTACAGGACCTCCATGGTAATACAAGTGCCTAAGAAACTGCTTTTCAAATCCTCAAATGACCACACTCAATCAAAAATGCAACTGCATTTAACAGTCATTAAAAAATGGCGCGTTACACCCTGAAGAATGCGAATTCACGCAGAAATGCGAGTTTTGTATATCACACCTTAATATAACTATATAATATATTGGTTGCCCAAAAGTAATTGCGGATTTTTCAAAAGAAAGTAAATGCATTTTTAATCAAACTTAGAATGAACTTTAATCAAATATATAATTTCCATTTTGTTCGATAACCTTTTGCCATCTTCACGGCAAATTTTGTATTCCACGCTCATAGAACTTCTGGCCTTTATCTGCAAAAAACTGAACCAAGTGCGATTTTATAGCCTCATCATTGCCGAAAGTTTTACCATTTAAGGAGTTCTGCAAAGATCGAAATAAATGGTAGTCTGATGGTGCAAGGTCAGGGCTATATGGTGGATGCATCAAAACTTCCCAGCCAAGCTGTCCCAGTTTTTGCCGGGTCATCAAAGATGTGTGTGGTCTGGCGTTGTCATGATGGAAAATGACACCTTTACGATTGATCAATTCTGGCCGTTTCTCGTTGATGGCTGCATTCAATTTGTCCAGTTGTTGACAGTAAACATCCGAATTAATCGTTTGGTTCCTTGGAAGCAGCTCAAAATATACCACACCCCTTCCAATCCCACCAAACAGACAGCATAACCTTCTTTTGGTGGATATCAGCCTTTGAAGTGGTTTGAGCTGGTTCACCATGCTTGGACCATGATCGTTTTCGATTAACGTTATTGTAAACAATCCATTTTTCATCTCCAGTTATGATTCGCTTTAAAAATGGATCGAATTCATTGCGTTTAAGATGCATATCACAAACGTTGATTCGGTTTGTTAAATGAATTTCTTTCAATTCATGTGGTACCCAAATATCAAGCTTTTTCACCAGTCCAAGACTTTGTATGTGATAATGAACGGTTGATTTTGGTATATTTAACTTCTCTCCTATCTCACGCTCAGTTACATGACGATCCAATTCGATTAATGCTTTGATTTGGTCATCATCAACTTCATTTGGCCGACCTGAACGTGGCTCATCTTTAAGTGAAAAATCTCCAGAACGGAATTTGCGAAACCAATTTTGACACTGTCTTTCTTTTAAGGCTTTATCACCATACACATCACGTAACTTTTTAGCAACTCTCTCTGCGCTTTTTCCTTTACGGAAATAATAAAGTAAAATATGACGAAAATGCTCTTTTGTGGACTCCATATTAAAAAGGGCGCCAATCAAACAAATGTAAACAAAATTACGCGCACTTTTTTCTAAAGCAAGCTAATAGTGACAGCTAATAACTGACAAAAGAAAGAATGCAATTACAGAGTCACAAGCAGTTAAAAAAATTATAAACGCCGACTATATGAAAAATCCGCAATTACTTTTTGGGCAACCCAATATATAACTACATAGCCGTAATAATGACAATACTAAACCGCGATAAATACCGTGGATGACCAATGGTAAAGAATATAGTCTAAGTCATAAAGATTGTATCAAACCACTTTCTAAGTATGACAAATCATTTAATCGCTTAAAAATACCAAAGAAACTATTCTCTCAAGTTGAGAGTCGCAACCAAGTGGAAAATCATTCAAGGATCAATGCATAAGCTCAATTCATAGATAAGAGACCTCCATGGCCCATGGGAATAAAACCACAAAACCCGACACAGTGTAATTGCCTCGCTAGGTGCAAGAGGTACAGTGTGCGCGATCCTGACCCGCTTGGCACTGAAGCAGATGTTTGCATATCAAAACATATGCAGTGTGTGTCTCGTTTACCAAATCGATTTTATCTGATAAGATTAGTTTTTTACTGTTTTTGTTGTGGGACTGCTCCCAAACTTAAATTTCGTGCTCACCGCTGGTATAAAACATTGTTCCCAATCACATCTACAAAGTCAATTATCATTACATAGCTAATAGAGAAATTCCATTTATCTTTATTTTCTTTCGTTTTTCTGTTATACCATAACTGTTATCAAAAAACACTTTGAACATATATTATTTTCAAATTATAAAAATTTTTTTTTTTTCCGTAAGATAAACAAAATAACAAGCGTTATTGAAAAACAGTTAAATTTTTGTCTCAACAATTTTCGGTTAACAGATAACACAACAATAACAAGTAAGAGTGTTGCGATCGAGTGCCCCGACAGCAGAATACCCTGTTCCAAGTAATGTGGTTCCTAAAGCTTTGAACTCCTTTTATTTTAAAATTTATTTGAATAAATGGGGAGGCGCACTTGCATATCTTCGGTGTTTTTGCTCGGATCTTATAGTGCTACATAGAATAGACAGATATTGGGCCTTACTGAATATATATTTAAGCCACTAGGTTCAAGCTTAAAAATTGTAGCTCTGACAGTTTTTCGCGGTTAGAAGAAGGAGGGGGAATTTGCCAAATCTGGAGCAAACTTGATCTGGGTACAGTATACACCTACATGCATGCAAAAATTTGTGGCTCTACCTCTTATGGTCTGTGAGATCCACCCGTTTATACAGAGAGAAAGACAGTTTTTCGCTGTTAAAAGATGGAGGAGGAGGAATTTTCCAAATCTGAAACAAACTCGATGTGAGTACAGTATACACCTACATACATGCCAAAAATTGTGGCTTTATCTGTTACAGTCTCTGAGATCGACGCGTTCATACAGACAGACAGACGGAAATGGCTAAATCGACGGCTGTTGATGCTGATCAAGAATATATATACTTTACCCATTTTTAATGAGAACAGTGAATAAAAATAAAACACAGTGAGAAATCGAAATTGCTTATGATTTTTGTGTTTCTCTCAGTGAGAAGCACTTTTAAAATATGTGTTGAGAGTTATTCCGGACCTATGATCATAACTCTAAATGTGTTTTTTTTTTCTAAAATATTTTTTTAACTTTCAGGAACACATATTTAAATGTGTAGTTGTTCCAAAATCAGTTTGCTGAAAGTTTAATACATAGACTCCTACCATAAATGTGACACAAAAAGTTCTGATTATAATAAGTTAAAAGATGCACCCAAATGGACTGCGACGTAGACCATGGGGTAATAGTGAGGAAGAAAAAGAAGTCGTGTGTTGAAATTCACCATCCATTTGACTGGTACAAATTCGTTCATACCGTTGGTACAAACCAGCAGTTTCTCGTTACTAAAATGCAAAAAGCGGCTTTAGACGTTCACAAATAATACGCGACAGATCCTTGTGCAATAGAAAGGAGACTGATCCCGCGGTAGTTGGCGCAAACTACAGTGTCTCCGTTTTTAAAGATTGGGCAAAGAACACTTAGATTCCAATCGTAGGGCATGCTTTGCTGCGTGTTGTCTAAGATCTAACAATGTATGTAAGGTATAAGTGTGTGTAATGTATGGTTAATTGTGTGAAAGTTTATGCTAATAACATTGGTAAAGAACAATCATATGATAAAGACGTTAAAATTAAAAATGTAATTTAATTTTATACAGAAGTGAGGACTTGGGAAAAACCTTTTTGAAAATCGCCATGGATCTGAGACAAAGAAATTCTACAATGTTAAACCATGATTACAAAAGGTTTCACAAATTCAACCAACAAAGATGCAACGGGTAATTGTCTAGTACACCAACCTACTCTCAAAAAAATTCCTCGATGGACAGCAAATTGTTAAGAATCGTGCAAAAAAGTAGCAGCGGTCGTCCATGGTTTCTTTATAAACGAGTCCGGCTTTTCTGTGCTCGCCGATTCATACAATCATAAGTTGGACCGGCGTCTTTTTGACTTCAACCACCATTGACTGGGCTGCCCTCTCTTATAGCCTATTTCCATTATGATTACATATTTCGAAATGTACATTATTTTTTTTTGAGCGTTTCCATAGCATATGTACATATTTTGTTAAAAATAAAAAGAGAACATATATTTTTCATGCCCTTACCGAGATTCGAATCCAGGTCTTGTTGATTTCTAGTCTCAGGTCTTAACTTCTACGCGATTTCTGTTAAGATAGAGTAGCCAGCTCCAGCTAATTATGCTATATTACTCTCAATTATCTTTGCTGACTTCCATGAATTTTTTAATGTGAAAACCTTCGGGTGAATGGGCACATATTTGAAATATGTACATTTTTTTCCTATGGAGAATATGTAAGTCTGCCTTCACACTGTTCGACACATGAGACATGATATTCTTGTTTAAATAACATAGCTTCCACTTATAACCTAAGAGTACTTGTCAGCTGCGTACACCCCTTTGCTTTTGCTTTCCAACATTTGTAATTTGAAATTTTTACTTTACTTCTCGTTACTTCACAACCGCGTAGAAAACCATTTTACAAAAAGATTTAAAACATAGACTTATGTATTCAGAGCCAGAACTGCGATGCTGTCTCTTAATTACACGCTATATGGTACAGGTAGACGAGAGGGTAATGAACTTTAAATTCTCTCTTATACGACTACGCAAGAGGATGTTTTACACATCATAGCCAGTTGCCCAATCTTTAAAGAGCTTAGAGTCTATCTGCTGGGAAAGTCAAAACTCACGATGGAAGAGCTGAAGACGCTGCTGAACTGAACAATTATTCATTACTGTAGTGGGCAAATTTTAGCTAAATGCTCACGACAATAGCTATCATGCCTAAATATGCAATTTGTTCTTAAGTTTTAATAAATATACTACTAATTTTTTTTTATTTTGTTAACTATTTTTATTGGAAATCATCTATAAGAAACTTTCCAGGCCTATGGATTTTCTAAATTATGAGCGCTGAGTGACCTACTTTGAGACCAAGATACCTGTACTTACCACTAACTATAGAAAAAAATTATTTCTTCATTATTGTTGTTGTCTTATCCACACTGCAGTGTGGTTGCAGTGAAGTTTGGACTTATTAAATTATCGCAGTCGGAACTGTCCGATATTAAGATTAAGATAAATAAATTAGAAAAATAGATTTCTATAATCAGCAGGAAGTTGGGAAAACAGGCTTTGTTTGTTAAGACCCACAATAAAAAATACTGTTATATATTTACAGGGAGCAGTTGACAATGGAAAAACGGAACCATATTTGTATATTAAAGGCATTCCAAACAAACCGCCTCCTCCATATATGCCGCCTGCTCCGGGCAGTCCAATGACCACTATTTTTCCATCCGAAGATCGCATTAGATGTCTAACTTTCCGACGCGTACATGAACTTTTCTGTCAACGGTTAAATACTGGTATGTATACACATACAGTTTACATATGTTCCTATATGCTCTATTTTTTTTTTTTTTCTAGCATATGTTAATGATAAAGGAGAAGCGCTTCTGTCTGCATTGGAAGAACAAATCACTAACATTTATGAACGAGTAGTTCTCGAAATATGTCGAGAATTAATGAATGAACTGAAGGAGGTAATGAGCCAAGGAGATCCGTGCAATTTTCATAGCTCTCTGTCACTATACAATCCACCGAACAGACTGAGTTCTATACAGAACTCCATATATAAAGAAATTCGCTACTACCTTGCCATGGAAAAAATGCCATATAACCGTTATCAAACTTCCTTAATGTTTGGTAATAAAGCTAAACGTGATCATATTGAAAAGATTATTATAAAAGAATTATACGACGAGGACGAGCAGTGGGCGATGTTTCTCTCTAAAGAGAATGAAGTTCTTAAACTTATAATTGATGAAATGATAGTGCAATATGCTGATGAACTTGTGAAAAGCGCATGGAATAATCAGCAAAGATGTCATGTATTGCAAGGATGAATAAAACAATATTAACATTTCCAAAATTGTATTTGAGAAAATCATTTGAAAATGTGGCATTAATGAATATATCCTAGTAGATGGTGTCATAATTTTGTCTACCTGAGTCGGACCTGAGTACTTCTTTCTTTGGTTCCTTTGCTATCTCAGCTATGTCGGCTACAATTTATGAGTGAAGCCCAGAATTGCTTTTCTCATTGTTATTATTAGACTTACTTACTTACGTCCCTGCACAGTGCAGTGAAGAGGCTGCGCTCTGAATTAACTCTTGAAACAGGACAGATTGATAATGGCTCTATAGGGGATGTTCTACAAGCTATTAATAAGCTAGGTGTGCTCTTTGATGCTAAGCTAGGAAATCTAGGTGCGAAATTTGATGACAACAAAGGACGACATGGGAGGGCTGAAGCAGGACGTGGGAGGACTCACGCAGCAGCTAGGAGGAGTACATGAACGCCCTGAGAGGCTTAAACTGTAAAATATGGCCCTTCGGCAGGAAATTTAGATTTTAAAAGCAGATAAACAGGTAGAGAAAAAATAACTGCAACGACTATCAGCGCATGGAAGAATGTTAAATTCAAAGGGCTACCAAAGACAAACAATTTGTTCGCACACGTCGCTTGAGTGCGATCAAGTTCCAATTAAATAGTTCTTCACGTTTCCTGATACTTCATTTATTTACTTCAGTTTCATACAATTAGTTCGTTTTAAGCTTGTTGCTAGACTTGACATCGAAATTAAAGAACAAGAGAGAAGTAGGAAGCCGAGTGTAAAAGTAGGTGAATTAAAAAACACGTGTTAAACGTGGCTTGGCAACAACTGCACGCGTCTAGACGTTTCTGCTGACTTTTGCCCAGATCTTGTCTGCCGAGAGTTCCAAAATCTCGCCATGTCCCCGTTAGTTGTGTTTAACGGCTCTTCTTCCAATTCGCTCCTATGCAGATTTTCAAAACCATCGCTCGCCACGCAACCGCTGTTCGGTTTGTTGTTTACATTAGCTGCTGCTGTTACGCCGCGGGGTTGTCACTTTGGTTCACGCGGCAACACAATTCTGCAGCAGCTGTAAGTGTGATCTGCAAAGAAAAACCAAAAATACCACACGTCAAAATATTAGAAGCTCGAATAATGCTTGAGAGAAACGGCAAGATAAAGCTGTTAGCCGAAATGGAGTCAGCAGAAATGGGCAAACAGGTTACCAGCAACCTGGCAGTGACAGCGATTTACGTCGAAAAGGATCTGAGCAACGCCCAGCAAGAAGAGAAAGGCACCCTTCTCCAACTAAAGAGAGAACTTCTGGCACTAGACAACAGGCAAAAAGTTCTAGTGAGAAATGCTAGCATCCGTGTGGGGACACACGGATGGCGTATGGTAACAACAAAATTCTAGTCTCGGATGGTCAAACTGCGGATAGCGTTCTGAAAACGATTTACGCATCCTCGCTGAACATAACCGTTTTCAATATGCATCTCTTTTAAATAAGAAGTCCCGACCAAAAAACTAAATCATACGATTATAAATACACACCCCAAATTAGCATTAAGTAACAATCTTGCAACCCACCGCCTTACGGAGATAAGGAAAAAGAAAGATTGTTTTGCAGATGGCAAAGGCAATCAATTGGAGGAGCTTTGCAGCTACTATGGCATCAGCGTACTCAACGGCCGAAAAGATGCTGATCCAAAGGGAAATGTCAGCTCAATGTATGTATCAACAGGTCGCTGCTAGTTCTGCTATAGATTACTGCTTAGCAGAAGGTAGTTGGTTACTGTTGTAAATGTAATGAACAATCTGGCATCACTTGAAATATCTCTTGTACTCATATCACTTGCTCGCATTAAATCAGTCACCATATTACACTGGAGCTGCGCTGAAATACTTATTTTAACAGGTTATGGGCCTATGCCACGCGATTTAAAATTAATTGAATAAATAAAAGTACAATATCTTGTATGCGGCCGCGAAAACATCGATGTTTGGAAACGCAGCTGATGCAGTAAAAGAAAATGAGTTCCGTCAAAGAGGCATGGGACGCGATCATAAAAGTGTAGGATGACAGTGGTTTGACTCGGAAGGTGGAGTTGCCAAAGCTGTTCTTACAACTGTTTCGTCAGTTCAAGACTACGTTAACGAAATGGTTGAACATTAGAGAATTGAAATTTTTAAGGTCATGATACTTTTCATGTATAATTAGCGTAAATAAAAACAAAAGCTGAAAAAGTCGAGTTTTAACGGGCGCGAATTGCGTTTAAAGTTTTTGTAAATAACTCATACGCAGTGTTGCCTATTATCATATATTTTTATACACTTGAAAAGTGTATTATAATTTTGCCCAGAAGTGTGCAACGCATAGAAGGAATCATCTCCGACCACATAAAGTATATATATTCTTGATCAGCATGACGAGCTGAGTCGATTAAGCTTTGTCCGTCCGTCTGTCCGTCCGTCCGTCTGTCGTCTATCGATCTGAAACTTTGCACAGAGTCTTCTTTTTACTGCACGCTGCTAATATGTCGGAACCGACCGGATCGGATGACTACTTCTTGTAGCTGCCATACAAATGTTCGGTCGGAAAATGGATTTTAGTGAGAAAAACTGTTTTGCTTTCAATATAACTGCTCTCAAACACGGTCATGGGTAAAATGTAATGTTTTTAAGCTGATCTGCGAAGTTTGGTCGAAGTCGCTAACCGTTGAGACAAGCTATTTCAAGTGTATCAAAACTTCGGTACAGACGAAGTTAGCTTTGCCATTCTCGTTTTCAGTTATAAATAGTCGGCGATGATTTTATTTATAAACTACTAGCAAATAACCCGACGCGCTTCGCTGCGCCTTTAACAGTATGCTCTTTGCTGATAAGTTTTCTCTCCAACTCTACCCCCATCCACCCTACATCCAATTCCACCCACTTCCCACTCACTTCCCACCCACTTTCCGCCACCATCACGCCCACATCTCGCCCACATCCCTCCCACCTCCCGCCCTCATCATACCCACATCCCTCCCACTTCCCGCCCACATACCATCCACATCGCTCCCACTTCCCACCTACAGTCCACCCACATCCCACCCACTTTACTCCCAATTTTCCCCAGTTCCCACTCACTTCCCGGTGGTTGTTGTTGTTGTAACGGTTGGGAAGATTCTTGTTGAGGCTGTAAAAGATGACTTCCCATTTACCGAGGTTGGCAATCCTTGGGCAGTGTACTGGACACTGCGTCGGTTCCGGGACGAAGACCCGATTGCCGTGAGAACCGGCTGTTGTTGTTGTGATTGCCAATAAAGTGGTGGCGGTGGCTGCCACTAGCCAGTCTGCTGAATTTGTTGTTGTTGAAGGAGGCCAGCCCACTGTATTTTTTCGCCGATTTTTGAAATTTTGTTATTCGTCTTCTGTTCTTCTTTTTATACCCTTGGAGAGGGTATATTAAAATTGTCCGGATGTTTGTAACGCACAGAAGGAAACATCTCCGACCACGACCACATAAAGTATATATATTCTTGATCAGCATGACGAGCTGAGTTGATATACCCATGTCCGTCTGTCCGTCCGTCTGTTTCTATGCTATCTCCTCCGTCAGTTTTAAAGCTATCTCAACCAAACTTTGCACGAAGTCTTTTGGTACAAATACGCTGGACATTTGTCGGAACCGGCCGGATCGGATGACTATAGCATATAGCTGCCATAGGAACGATCGGTTGAAAAAGTAGTTTTAGTGAGAAAAACTTTTTTGTTTTCAATGCTATCGCTCCCACTTTGTACAGATCTATATTATATACTACCACACAATTTTGTCAGGTTTGATTTAAATCGGATGACTATATCAGCATATCAAACTGGCAGTATATATCATGCTCCAAGGGTATATAAACTTCGGTACAGCCGAAGTTAGCTTCCCTCTATTTTTTAATTTGATTTATTTCATGTTGCTGTTTTTTTTAATTGTTGTTGAAGTTTTTGTATTTGAGTTTGTTTATTTTTTAATTGCAGCTGTAGTTTGTTGCTGATTTTTTTTTATTTGTATTCTGTTTCCTTGTTGTTGCCGAGGCAACGGAACTAAAGGTTTTCCTCTGCCTTGATTCATTGTGTTAATAGTTACATAATTTCGTCTCATTTTCTTACGCTCCTGATCGGCATTCAATTGCTCTCACGCACACATTTAAACGGGTTCTCTCCGATGTATGCTCTCAGCGCTTTGCTATTTGCATTCGCTCTTTCTCTTCTTGATTGGCCCGATGCATGCATCACAACCGTTCGACGGGATTTTATTCGCTCTTTGCTCTCTGTTTTTTTCTGTTTAGTTAATGAGAGTGTATGGAAGGAATTTAACTGTAACGCAAAGTGTGCGTTTCGTAATGAACTTGGAGCTAATGGCTGGCAACCATGTTCACCCACTTTCCACCAAGAGGTGGTTGATTTTCCGGAAGACTGGTATGCAGTTATTATTGAATTTATTTGATAGATTTTTGAAAATGAGTTTAAGCTTGATCGGATGAAAAACAAAAAAGTTTCATACCAAAGTTTTCCGCGAATTTTCCACATTTCCCGACAGAATTTTCCAAAATCCGTTTTTAGTACTCACTTTCAGCATAAGATAAAACTACTGTGAAAATCTCCTCTATCTATCTTTTATGGTTTAGGCTGTGCGACGGTCACCAGTCAGTCAGGTTGAACTCTTTTATTTTATAATATACTATAGATCCCTTTTTGAATTTCAAACAATGACAGCAATTGAAATGAACTAATAACTTCGTTTGTAAAAGAAGAAACATCTAAAGACAAATTAGTAAATTTGACCCTACTTAACAACAACTTTGAAAATGGCATCGATAGACCGCAAATTATAAAGAACTATTATAAATTCAAGTCGAGGAAGTCGAGGCGGTCATCAAAGGTTTCTTTTTAAATTAATTTTTAAAATTTCCTCTTTTGTTCTACAAATAAGTGAATTCTTTTCGTCAAATGTCAAATAACTAAGAACATATTAAAATTTGTGAACGTAAAATTTTAAAATTTGCTCTACACATCTCGCAAAGTTTTTCAGAGATTATTAATTTAGGGCTCTGCGAAATAAGGCCCCAATGAAATGAGGCCCAAAAATAAAATGATATAAGGCCCCAAAAATTTATATAGAAAACAAAAACCACTATTTTTTTATAAAATTTGGGGCGTTATTTCCTTTTTTGGGGCATTATTTCCCAAATAAATAAATAAGACCGGATAACTAATTTTTGGGGTCCTGTTTCATTTTTATAAGGAAATAAGACAAAAAATCGAGCGATTTTTGTATTTCAAATTTTTGAAATCGGAGAATTATATCGTATGAAATAACATCCCAAACTTGGGGCCTTCTTTAATTTTTTTTTGGGCTTTATTTCATCGCATATTTCATACTTCAAATTGGGCTACTGTTTTATTATGAAATAACACCCCAAATTTGGGGCCTTTTTTCATTTTATTTTTTCGGGACTTATTTTCTGCTGCCTTAATCGAGCGCTTTGTTTATTAACTTATACGGGGGTGTCACAGAAATCTCTAGAGATTTTGTCCTCGGTTGGTTTGCAAATCGCTCGAAAAATCCGTCGGTGTCCCAGAACTTCAAGAGATTTCCTTTTCTTATTTGAAAATCTAGTTAGAACAGAAACTGTTCCAATTAAAGTTCCATCGCTAAAAACAGGGCTGCATCTCTCGCAAAAAAATTTCCCTAAGTTAAGTTATGTGTTAATTTGATGTTAAACTGAAATTTTTTGATTGTGATAAATGTTTTATGATGCATTTTTAAATTATAGTTCAAATTTAATTCACATTCTTCATAAATATAATTAAAAATTTAAATATTTTTCGGCGTCAAACATTAAGTATAACTCTCCAGCCCTTAATGCGCTGGCTGCCATCCAGATGGAGCCACAATCGCCAAACGGCGCCACTGATGTGGTTGGGTTAGATTAACATGAACGACTTTGGTTGTTTTTCCTAATAATTATTGAAACGCAAATTTCAATGTTTAAACTAATTAAATAATTAATTCATTTTATGCAACCTATCCAGAAAAATAATTTTGTTTACAGTTCCAAAATTAGTTTTGCTTGTCAAAATTGTTTGGGTGGTGAATTTAGCGAAATCTCCCGACAAAACACGAGAGATTTGAAACCAACCGAAAGAGATTTCTGTGACACCAAGAATTGGTTTTGGGTTGGAATTTGGTTGGAAGAGATATCTGTGACACCTCCGATAGACTCATTACCACGCGCGATTTAAAAAAAACTTCCCTGCGGCGCTCTTTCTTTTTCCCACTATTACCACCGAACCAGGGACTAAGCCCGAAATTAATTTCAGTTTGAGCCAAGACATTTATATTGGCCTAAAGCTTTTTTACTTGTACAGCAATCGGACAGAAACACTGAAACAATTTAATGAATCAACCTATTTGCTCTATCACTCAGTGTGCGACGCGTTTTGAACCCTTTTTTTGACGGTAAAAGGCATTTGTGCTCAACCTAAAATTGCAGAATTTCGTTTAGCTTCATGATAAAAATGGCAAGCCAAATAAAAATAAATATTTGGAATTCATGTTGAACGAGAAATGGTTTGAAAATTATGCAGCAAATTAAGGCCGAAATTGAATATTTGTGGTGTAATTATCAAATCATTTCAAATCAAATAAAAGTTTATACAAGAAACTTTGACGTGGAAATAGTGCAGTTGGATTCTAGAGGTAACTCCGAAATTATAATAGTATCAAAAAAAAACAAGAAAGAGTGCTGCGTTCGAGTGCCCCGACAGCAAAATATCCTGTTCCAAGTAATGTGGTTCCTATAGCTTTGAACTCCTTTTATTTTAAAATTTATTTGAATAAATGGGGAGGCGCACTTGCATATCTTCGGTGTTATTGCTCAGCTCTTATAGTGGTATACAGAATAGACAGCTATTGGGCCTTACTGAATATATAATATATAAAGTCACTAGGTTCAAGCTTAAAAATTGTAGCTCTGACAGTATTTCGCGGTTAGAAGAAGGAGGAGGAGGAATTTGCCAAATCCGGAGCAAACTTGATCTGGGTACAGTGTACACCTACATACATGCAAAAAATTTGTGGCTACACCTCTTATAGTCTGTGAGATCCACGCGTTTATACAGAGAGAAAGACAGTTTTTCGCTGTTAAAAGACGGAGGAGGAGGAATTTTCCAAATCTGAAACAAACTCGATGTGGGTACAGTATACACCTACATACATGCCAAAAATTGTGGCTCTGTCTGTTACAGTCTCTGAGATCGACGCGTTCATACAGACAGACAGACGGAACGACGGACAGACAGACAGACGGACATGGCTAAATCGACTCGGCTGTTGATGCTTCTCTTCTTCTTCTTCTTGATTGGCCCGATGCATGCATCACAACCGTTCGACAGTCTCGGCCTCTGCGATTAATGTCCGCCAGTCGCTTCTGCTCCGTGCGAGCTGAGACCAGTTGGTCACACCAAGCTTGGCAAGGTCTGCCCGAACCTGGTCATCCCATCTTAGTCGAGGTCTTCCCCGCCTGCCTCTTCCTCCGTAGTCAGCCGCCTTCGAATAATAAGCTTTCCTTACTGGAGCTTCTTCGTCCATCCTGATGACATGTCCTAACCAGCGCAGCCGCTGTTGCTTTATGCGCTTGACCAGACAGGTGTCCCCATAGAGCTCATACAGTTCATCATTATTTCGAATGCGGAAATCATCGCCAATTTTTAAAGGTCCATAAATCCTCCGAAGAATCTTTCGTTCAAACACGCCAATCGCCGCTTCATCCGCTGCTGTCATTGTCCATGCTTCTGCGCCGTATTGCAGGACTGGGATGATAAGCGACTTGTATAGGGCTAATTTTGTTCTTCGCTTGAGGTCTCTGCTCTTGAGCTCTCTACTTAGCCCGTAGTAGCATCGGTTTGCAAGAGAGATCCTTCGTCGGATTTCCAGACTGATGTTGTTGTCGCTGGTTATCGTCGTTCCGAGGTAGACAAAATCCTCTACAACTTTAAAGTTGTATTCTCCCATTGTAACAGATTGTCCAAGACGCAAGGACTTTTTGTCCGCGGATACGAGGTATTTCGTCTTGTCCTCATTTACCGCCAAACCCATCAGTTCTGACTGCCTCTCAATCTCTGAAAACGCCCTGCTTACCGCCCGTTCGTTTTTGCCGATGATGTCGATATCATCGGCATATGCGAGTAGCATTAGATCTTTATAAATAAAGGCGCCCGTTCTGTTGGCATGTTGGCACCGGCGCAGTATATATTCCATCAGTAGATTGAAGAAGTCGCACGATAAGGTATCGCCCTGCCTAAAACCTCTTTTGGTATCAAATGGTTCGGAAAGGTTCTTTCCTATTTTGACGGAGCTTTGTGTACTTCTCAACGTCATCATGCAAAGACGGACGTACTTTGCTGGTATACCAAGGGTAGACAAGGCTTCAAAAAACCTTGACCTTATCGGCGTGTCGAAGGCTGATTTATAATCAACAAATAGATGGTGTGTGTTGATGCCTCTCTCATAGGTCTTCTCCAGGATTTGTCGTAATGTGAATATCTGGTCTGTGGTGGATTTACCAGGTCTAAAGCCACACTGATAAGGTCCAATCAGTGTGTTAATAAGCGGCTTAAAACGTTCACAAATAATGCGCGACAGAACCTTATATGCAATGGGAAGGAGACTGATCCCGCGGTAGTTGGCGCAAACTGCAGGGTCTCCTTTTTTAAAGATTGGGCATAGAACACTTAAATTCCAATCGTCGGGCATGCTTTCGTCAACCTATATACGGCAAAGAAGTTGGTGCATGCACCTTACCAATTCTTCCCCTCCAGCCTTGAACAATTCAGCGGGCAGCTTACAGCGCCTGGTGATTTATTGTTCTTTAGCCTTTGTATGGCTAAGCAGACTTCCTGTTGGGTCGGCGGGTCTATCTCTATGTTGTCGATTGGTGGCATGTTCGTCATCGCCTTCCAGTAGGTTGGAGAAGTAGCTTCTCCATTTGTTAAGCGCCACTTGCGGATCGGTGACCAGATTCCCGTGTTCGTCTTTGCATTGTGCGACTCTGGGCTTAAAACCTTCTGTTAATTGCTTAATTTTTTGGTAGAATTTTCGAGTCTCACTCATGCCGAATAACATCTCGACTTCCTCGCGCATGCGCCTTTCCTGCTCGCTCTTTTTCCTTCTAAAGAGGCGCTTCCGCTCTTTCTTTTTCTCCCGATATCGCTCCTTAACAGCCCGCGTTGCTCCCGACTGCAGAGTTCTCCTGTAGGCTGCGTCTTTTTCTGCAGTAGCAAGTCGGCACTCCTCATCGTACCAAGTCCGACTTCGAGGGGACTCGGAGTACCCGAATATCTCCTTGGCAGCCGTACTCATGGAGTGTGATATACGATTCCACTGTTCGCATATATCGGAAGAAGATGGGGAGGTTTCCCTGAGCAGTTGGGCGAGTTTGGCTTTGTAGGCTTCAGAGGTCCCTTGTGATTGCAGCTTCTCGACGTTTAGCTTTCGACGTGTGCCAGAGCGTATGGCATTTGCCACACTGAGCCGGCTCCTCGAATCGCACGCACGTCTAGTACACTCGATGAGTGCCTTCCGTCGATCACAACGTGATCAATCGGCTGTTGATGCTGATCAAGAATATATATACATTATGGGGTCGGAGGTGCTTCCTTCTGGCTGTTACATACATTTGCACAACTTCATGATCCCCTTTTTCCCATTTTTAATGAGAACAGGGTATAATTAAGAAAGTATAGCCTTTGTTTTCGCCTTTGAAATGTACAAGTTAACTAACATGCCTCGCCTGAGTTGGAGGGCATTATGGTTGTGCCCGCTTAGCTCCCAAATGCTGACCGATGCATTCATTTGACCAGCAACTTCTTGTAGCCAACCAAACATCCAATAAAATCCAGATTGGCAACAAAACCGAAACAATTCAATACCACGAGTGTACTAATGTGAACACTACGCAGGCATTCAATACAGATGCCCCCCCAGCAGTAAAAGGACGTTTCTTAAAAATGCTCTAAAGGAATCAAAAGGCATTCGCAGACCCAGATGGATCGCTGCCATACAATACTGCCATCGTGGCCACAATTCGACCAGAGAATAACGAACCTACACGAACCTATACGCTAAGCCATACGCATATGGCGACATCACCAGGAAGTCTAGATCACCATATAACAACCCTGTGTGGGTGGTCGACAAGAAAGGCACCGATAATTTAGGAAATCAAAATAAGCGTATGGTGTTTGACTTTCGTAAACTTGACGAGAAAACTATAGCAGACTCATACTCCATGCCAAGCATCCCCATGTTCTTAGCGAACCTAGGAAAAGCAAGGTACTTTACAACCCTAGACCTTAAGGCAGGGTATCACCAAATCATACTCGCAGAACATGATCGAGAAAAACGTCGTTTTTAGTAAATGGCGGGAAGTACGAATTCTGCCGAAGTACGAATTCTGCCGGCTTCCCTTTGGACTGCCGGATCACAGTTTTTCAAAAATTGCGTTGGCTATCTTGGCTTCATAGTCACCAAGGACGGCGCAAGAACGGACCCTGAAAATGTGAAAACCATTCAGGAGTATCCCGAACCAAAGAATCTGTTCGAAGTCAGATCATTCCTCGGATTAGCCAGCTATTACAGGTGTTTTGTAAAGGACTTTGCGACAATAGCAAGACCTATTTCAAACATCCTGAAGGGACAAAATGGATCCATCAGCAAGAATAGATCAAAAAACGTCCCCGTCCAACTTAGCGATGACTAACGGCACGCGTTCAAGAAGTTGAAAAACATTTTAGCATCAGAAGATGTGCTACTTTTGTACCCTGATTAAAAGAAGCCGTTCGATCTAACGACGGACGCTTCAGCATACGGTATCGGAGCAGTGTTGTCCCAAAACGGAAGCCCAATCACAATGATCTCACAAACATTGAAAGATAGGGAAATAAACTATGCTACCAATGAAAGAGAGCTATTGGCTATAGTTTGGGCATTACAAAAGTTACGTCACTACCTATATGGAGTGAAAGATCTGAAAATCTATACAGATCACCAACCCCTGACCTACGCTGCCTCCGACAGGAATATAAACGCAAAAATTAAGTGTTGGAAAGCGTTCATTGACGAACATAACGCCAATGTTATTTACAAGCCTGATAAGGAAAACCACGTCGCAGACGCACTGTCTCATCAAAACGTCAACGCATTGGAAAACCAATTACCCGAATCTGACGCGGCCACCGCTCATAGTGAACTCTCGCTGACTCACGCTGTGGAGTTCACCGACAAACCCTTGAATTGTTTCCGAAACCAACTCTTGTTGGAACGATCCCAATTTCCACTGAAACAGACTTTTATGTTCAAGGAAAAGGGACGACACAAAATTTCCTTCACGGACATCGTCATAAATCCTGATGCTGTCATTGCAATACACTGCGACCTCCACACCCTGGCTGGTCTACAGGACAGTCTCGTAAGACAGTTCCCTGCTACAAAATTTTGGTATTGTAAAAATTTCGTAACTGACATTTTTAACCAACAGGAAGCAAAAGAAATTGTGCTCACTGAACACAACAGAGCCCACAGGTCCTCGCAAGAAAACATAAAACAAATAATGTCCGACTACTATTTATCAAAAATGGCCAGAATGGCCAAGGAAGTAGCGCTGAATTGAAAAATCTGTGCCAAATCAAAATATGACAGGCACCCAAAAAAACAAGAACTCGGCGAAACGCCACTCCCATCTTGTGTCGGTGAAATGTTACACATAGACATATTCTCAACAGACAAAAAATACTTTCTAACTTGCTTTGACAAGTTTTCAAAATTCGCAAAAGTACAACTAATTGCTTCGAACCATTGAGGACGTAAAATTACCCCTGATGCAACTAATGAATATTTTTCCAAACACCAAATCAATATATTTTGACAATGAAGCGTCATTTAATTCTGAGACAATAAAATCATTATTGTCCAACCATTTCGGAGTAAACATTGCAAATGCTCTACCATTACACAGTACTTCAAACGGCCACGTGAAGCGTTTCCATAGTACTCTTATAGAAATTGCGAGGTGCTTAAAGCTCCAAATAGGGATTGACAGCACAGTTGAACTCATCCTCCTTGCCACAACAGAGTACAACCGCTCGGTGCACACGGTAACAGACAAAAAGCCGATTGATATCATTTATTCGCCTTCAACACAACTAGCGGAAGCGGTACGGAAAAAAGTACAGAAGGCACAAGAACTTCAACGCTTGAGAAACAACCCTGACAGGCAGAATAGAGTCTTTGAGGTAGGTGAAGAGGTCCTAGTAAAAACAAACAGAAGACTTGGAAATAAGCTGACCCCCCTTTGCACAGAAAATAAAGTCGAAGCGGACCTCGGGACAACGGTCCTAATTAAGGGGAGGGTGGTCCACAAGGACAACTTGCGTTGAATCCAAAATATTCTTTTTTAGGATTACATTATATTTACGGGTAAGATCAACAGCTAGACTTACGGACTGCACGCACTCAGACTACGTACCGGTATCAGATGGAGACATCCTGGTGTGGGACCATTACGACACCTTGAGGCATACTATTAACTTGTCCGATTACGTCAGAATGGCAGATGACACAACTGAAATGTTGCCCTTGTTCCCGCAATCGCACATGCGGAAGCCCCTCGAAGTCGACACTGGACATGTGAAGACAATGTTGTCCGTTTTAAGAGTGCATCACAGAATGGCGAGAAGTCTGAACTTCTTAGGCACCGCCCCGAAGGTGGTTGCTGGCACTCCGGACGCTGACGACTGGGAAAGGGTAAGAATGACAGAAGGACGACTTGTGGACGCGAACAACAGACAGATTTCGATCAACTCGGAACTCCAGGGACAGATAGCCCAATTAACCAACGCCGTAAATAAATTTTTAGAACTCAAAAAAAAAGAGCACATTGACACCGCTCACTTGATCGAAATTTTACTATCCAGAAATAGAATCCTAATCACGGAACTAGAAAACCTAATGCTCACAATTACCCTTGCGAAATCAAACATAGTAGATTTACAACCATACTTGACAATACTGATTTGAAATCTATTTTAACTAACCAACTCACATCTGTTGCCGTCGCAAATATTGTAGAATTCTCTAATATTAAGGTTTTGCAGTCTGAGGATATTTTACATTTTTTCATCAGTTACCCTAGAGTTAAGAAAAAATGTAAGAAGATTTATATTTTCCCCGTAGAGCACAACGGGATAGTTTTATAACTCTCCAACAACATAGTGGCGGATTGCAAGAATATGCTATCTGTCACAAATTGCTCATCGGCTACCACAGCGACATTTTGCCTGCTATCAAATGAAACAACGTGCGCCCAAGCCTTGCACGCCGGGTTTGAAGCCCACTGCGTTACTCAGCTAAGCCATCTGGCACCCGTCACTATAATCAATGATGGTGTAATCATAATCAACGATCGTCCCGCTACTGTGAGCACCGGCAACAGTTCTGAACTTAACTACCGCCATCAACCAGTTGGGCACGGCCGAGGTCGGCCATGTTACGAAGGGGGGAGCAGTTAACTAACATGAGATTGTAGGGCATTATGGTTGTGTCCGCTTAGCTCCCAAATGCTGACCGTTGCATTCATTCGGCCAGCAACTTCTTGTCGCCAACCAAACATCCGTCGCTGAGGAAATTAACACCGCGCACGAGGCGCTATCTCAGCGTTTTCTGCGAGCCGCAGCGATCAGGCGATTTCAGCAGCGCTGCCGTGGGCTGAGCTGCCAGCGAAGCTAGGGTAGAACGTAAGAATCAAACTTTGTAATTTACACACCAATAAAATAAAATATTTATTTTATTTTAATATCATATATTCCATACGTTAACCACATTACCTTTTAATAATAGCCCAGCCAGCAATTTAGCCAACGTTATGCAAACCAAACTTAAAATAAGATTGCTTTTGCAAGTGTTGTCGTATAGCAGCCTAAGACATTTGCAAAACACTTGCTAAAGTTAGCTATTTGCGCATGTCGTTTCAGAGACCAAGAGAAATTTCGTGCTCACTCTCTCTCTCTCTCTCTCTCTCTCTTCGCAAAACTTCTGATACGCAACTGCAGCTGGCAAGGCAGACAAAAAAAAGTAACCTAAAAAAAAATGTGTATCTCATTCTCGTTGTCTTTTTTGTAGAGCGAACAAGTGAAAATTTTTCTTTAAAAAAGTAAATGCGGGCTTAAATTTATTTAATTTCAGCAGCAATAACACTGGCCAACAAAATGACCACTTTTGTGAGGTCCAGCCCTATTTGTATTAAATTCTGATCCAGTTTTGTGCACTGATTCCAAAACTGGTCTTGGTTTTTCTCCATCAGCTCTTGTTTTTAAGATATCGCGGAAAAACCATTTTGCTGTTTTTTTGGCTTTTAAAAAATTATGGAGGTTACACCGAGCAACAATATCTGTATTTATGAGCTCTATGCGACAGTATACATACTAAGGTCGCCTAAAAAAATAAATGGAGCATCATCAGCAAACCCAAAAGCGCCTAAATTGGACTTTGAAGAGAAATTTTCATCAAATTATAGCAAATTTTTCAAACTTAATCGCCGTGTACCAGGCATTTGGGGTGGTTGAATTTTAATTAAAACCACTTTAGCATGTAGCCCAATGCTTCTTCACAATGCTTCTAATTTCACAAATTTTTTTGCAAATAAATCTTGTCGATGGACAAAGTTACAGGCGGTTAATCCCGAAAAAATGAATTTAATTTTATGGCAGGATTACTAGATTGATACACAAAAAGTGTATAGGAAATATTAAAAGACTACTTGATCTAACATAGACCTTACATTAATTGTCATGCAAATGTACAATAACAATTAATCAGTACTAGACTAAAACAATTTGCCACAAAATTCATATACGCTTAATATCAAACAACCTCTCGAGAAACATTCAATTTTATGAATTCAGTCCACTGTCAAAAAAAAAAATAGTAAAAAAATTAGGGGGAAGCAACCTTGGGTTCGACCGAAGTTCAAGTTTATATAGCCTTGGAGCAGGAAACATGCCTGCCAATTTGTTATATGGCAGCTATACGATATATTCATCCGATTTTGATCAAACTATCCATAATTGTGTTGAAACAGATAATATTCATAACTGGAAAGTATAAAGACGACATCATTGAAAACAAAAAAATAACCTTAATTTGTGAAAATTTGTTTACATAATTCAATTAAAAGGTCTTTCTATGAACAATTTTTGAAAATCGGATTTTATTTTCGGGCCACTTAACTGTATGTAATAACTTAATTCAAAGTAAAACTAAAAATTCGAACTTCCAACTTATGACTTATCTCGTCAAATGTCGTGACAGACTCACAAAGTTATTCGCTTGCGAAATGGAGCGAGTTTTTGCACTACCTTGCAATTATTGCTCATTCCTCCAAATAATAAGAGTGGTCAACTTCCTCGTCATATACATTCGTTTCACAGATAAAGTTTTTACTGAAATCTCTTTCCGCCAGGCATTTGTTGAAGTTTGGAAAATCGTAATAGTCACAAGGAGCTTACTCCGTAGATTATAGTAATTGCGGTACTCATTTGATCCATTTGTAGCCTAATTCATAAAATTTTATTGTTTCTTAAGAGGTTGTTTGATATTAAGCAAATATGAATTTTGTGCCAAATTGTTTTTATCTAGTACTGATTGAATGTTATTGTACATTTGCATGACAATTAATGTAAGGTCTATGTTAGATCAAGTAGTCTTTTAATATTTCCTATACACTTTTTGTGTATCAATCTAGTAATCCTGCCATAAAATTAAATTCATTTTTTCGGGATTAACCGCCTGTAACTTTGTCCATCGACAAGATTTATATGCAAAAAATTTGTGAAATTAGAAAAAACATTGGGCTACATGCTAAAGTGGTTTTAATTAAAATTCAACCACCCCAAATGACTGGTACACGGCGATTAAGTTTGAAAAATTTGCTATAATTTGATGAAAATTTCTCTTCAAAGACCAATTTAGGCGCTTTTGGGTTTGCTGATGATGCTCCATTGATTTTTTTAGGCGACCTTAGTATGTATACTGTCGCATAGAGCTCGTAAATACAGTTATTGTTGCTCGGTGTAACCTCCATAATTTTTTAAAAGCCAAAAAAACAGCAAAATGGTTTTTCCGCGATATCTTGAAAACAAGAGCTGATGGAGAAAAACCGAGACCAGTTTTGGAATCAGTGCACAAAACTGAATCAGAATTTGTCATCAATAAGGCTGGACCAAAATGGCTGTTGGCCAGTGTAATATAAGGAAAAAATAAAGCAAGCAGATTATATTCGATTTTCAACATCAAGTGCAAGAAAATTTACTGCGGATAAGTCATGCATTTGAGCCTTCACTGTCGCCACTGCCATACCTCGTAAGAACAATGCTTACTTGCAGTTTTAAGTCAACTATTCACATTTATATTTAAATTCTATTACAGCGACTTTCACTCTCATATTAAGGAAAGAAGATGAATTTGTATTTCCCCTTAAAGCAGGGAACACATTAATTTAATTTAATTTTAATTTTTGAATAATAAAAATAACCAATCAGAACACTCACAAAATAAATGTTTAAAACGCTTTCTTTTTCACTTACAATACGTGTTTTGTAACCTTATTTACAAAGCTTGTGGAAAGCGTATAGAAATGAATTATAAAACATGTTTTGCAAGCGACTTAAGCTTATAAAGATGGGTGCGTTTCGATTATAAAACGCTTACTTTGATGCGTTTTATAAGCGTTTTGCTTATATTTGAACGCTTACAAAACGTGTATTTTTATATGAAATTTTTTGCTGGGAGATAAGTTGGAGACTGAATTAATGACGTTTGTGTTCTTGTTAACATAAATATATAGGTACAATGTACCTGGTACATATATATACATATGTGTGCTTTAATGCACAATTTTTTTAATATGATGTTCCTTTTAAAATGTAATAGGTTTTAAGTTCATTATTTTTGTTTAATTTCTAAGTTGTAGGATCAATAAATCTAATTTGTGTTTCCGATAAGATACATACACATATGTATACATACACGTATACTTACTTCATTCACAACAAAGCAACCAGTAGGAAAATACCACAAAAAGCAAGCACGAGCAAAAAATTACCCAAGTGAGAGAGCCACAATTACAGAACGCGATGCGTGAATTATTAGTGGAACACTACTGGAGTGAACACTAAAATTTTTGCGCTCTCTGCTCCCAGGGGTAAAAAAATAAGTCGCACGAGTAGCGCGGGTATAATTGGCACTCGGTACCCGGTGCAAGAATATGCCATGAATTTTGTAAGCACCGCGTACGTTTTTTGCAGTGGCTGAAGACACTCGATTGTGAAAAATATCAAGTACAAATGCGGTACACTTGTTGTTGCAGCGCACTCTTGCAGATCTCTGGTGTGGAGTGAAGCCTAATCTCAAATACATCCGAACATTTAATTACACAGCTATGGTCCATGACCCTCAGCGAAAACGCTTAAAATTAGGTGCAAAATCGGAGAAGTGTGTCTTCGTGGGATATTGCGACACATCCAAAGCTTATCGGCTTTATCGTAAATCTGATCAAATTTTTTTAATAAGCAAAGATGCAAAATTATTTGAAGACTAAAAATCTCCCATTGCAAAAAAAGGAAAAGGAAAACGCCAGCTGTGACGAGACAGCAAGCAGATCAGCAGGAAGAGTGGCGTCAATGTCTGGAATGGAGGGTCCAAAAAGCAATTAGTTCCAGTATCGCTGAAGTCGGGAAAACAGCTATGAAGGTGGAAATGGAATCACCCAGATCCAATCAGACTTGGGAACTGACTCAGCTACCACCAGGAAACACTGACATCAGGTCAATGGGTGTTTAAAACCAAAAGGAATGCGCAGGGTGAGGTTATAAGGCATAAGGCCATACTCGTCGCAAAAGGCTACTCGCAAAAGAAAGGAATTGACTACACAGAAACGTTTGCTCCTGTTGTAAGATATTCGTCAATTCGGCTTCTTCTTGCTCAGTACAAATTACCAGTACAGCAGATGGATGCTGTGACTGTCTGTTGGAACAAGGTATTAAACGAGGTTCTCACAGGCTTTGGTTTGGGAAGAAGCCAATTCGATCAATACATATACTATAACTTCAACGGGCCGAATATGATGTATGTAGCAATCTATGCTGATGACATTTGAATATTGGGAAACGACGAAAGGATGATCAGCGAAATAAAACTCGAGTTATCTGGCCATTTCAACATGGAGGATATGGGCGAAGCCTCGTCTATTTTGGGAATGCGTGTGCAGCGAAATGAGGTAACTCGCGATTTTAAAATTGATCAATCTGAATACATTGCAGGTGTACTAAATCGTTTTAGAATGGATGGATGAATGGATCTTTCACAATGGTTGAGTTCCGAGGTGGGTCTACTAGAAGACCTCAGTAAGCAAGAGATGAGCAATATACCATACATGCAGGCTATTGGGTCGCTCCTCTATGCAGCACAGAACACACGGCTGGATATTTGTTTTGCTGTAAACATTGAGCCGCTTCTCAAGCAGTCCTGGAAAGACGCACTGGACAGCCGTAAAACGTGCCATGCGGTACTTAAAGAGCACAATCGATTACGGCATCATTTATCAGGCAAATGGAGATGGCTTGGTCGGCTATTGTGACGCTGATCCATCTTCGTATCTTGGTCTACTTAGCGACAACGTATTGTGGCGCTGTCATCGATTGAAGCTGAGTGCATCTCTATGTTTGGGGCCATACAAGAATCTATTTGGCTTACAGAACTACAAGCGGAGCTGCCATAGGACCGATCGGTCGAAAAATTAGTTTTAGTGAGAAAAAAATTTTTTGTTCTCAATGGTAGCGTCTTTATACTCTCCAGTTATGAATAATATGTGTTTCCACACTATGCTGGAGATTTTGATCAAAATCGGATAAATATATAGTATAGCTGTCATATAACAAACAGGCAGGCATATATCATGCTCCACGGGTATATTAACTACTTAACTCTTTTTTTTTAGTCTAACGCCAAATAATGAAAATAGCCCAAAAAAATATTTTTGTCCACCCAGCTTGTTCTAGGTGTCTTTATTCGCTATGAGAACGTCCGATCGCTGTAGCAGGTGATATACATGAGATATTTTACCAGATTACAGTAAGCCCAGAGGATCGGGCTGCTCAAAGGTCTTTATGGCGCGACGGTGACCCCTCACGAGACCCGGAGACGTACGTCATGATGGTCATGATTTTCGGAGCGTCCTGTTCACCTGCATTGGCCAACTATACAAAAAAAAAACCGCAATACGGAGCGGTTTAGCGAAATGCAGGAACACGTCCGTCGATGATTGGTTGCAATCTGCCGACTCCGAAAACGAGATGATGGTGGGTTGAACATGCGCAGCTGGACATCCAAATTCATGCATGTATTGCGAGTCCTTGAAGACGAACCATTTGCCTTTCCCAGAGAAAATACTAGGCATGTGGTGGTTGCCTGGTGAAGAAGTGCCTTCGTATAACGTCAAACACGATTCGATTAAAAAGGCCTCTGCCTCTGTAGGCCTCGGGTACAAAGAGGAAAGTGCTGAGTGTGGTGATGTCGGATTTCCACCCACTCTGTTTCCTTGGATTTTTCATCATTCGTGCCAAAAATAATCCTACAAAATATATAGCTCTCTAGAAGAGCGTGGTATGATGCTATCATGGAGGATAATGAGTCAGATTGGAGACTCTGGTGCGAGTTGTTGCCGTCCGTCTGTCTGTTTCTACGCAAGCTAGTCCCTCAATTTTAAAGCTATCGAGCTGAAATTTCACACAGAGTCCTCTTCAGACCGCACGCTGCTCAGTTTACTTCTTGGAGCTGCCATAGAAATGATCGCTCGGAAAATGGGTTTTAGTGAGAAAAACTTTTTGTTTTCAATAATAGCGCTCTTAACATCGGTCATGGTAAATATGACTTGTTTTTAAGCTTAGATGGGAAGTTTGGTCGAAATTGAAACCGCTTTTTCAAGTGTATTTGAACTTCGGCACAGACGAAGTTAGCTTTGCTTACTTGCTTTCTCCTTTATTTGAAGAAATCACATATTGTTAGTACAATACCTGTATATTTTTATACACTTGAAAAGTGTATTATAATTTTGCCCAGAAGTTTGCAACGCATAGAAGGAATCATCTCTGACCACAGAAAGTATATATATTCTTGATCAGCATGACGATCTGAGTCGATTAAGATTTGTCCGTCCGTCCGTTTGATCGTCTGTCTGTTTCTACGCGAACTAGCCCCTCAGTTTTAAAGCTATCGAGCTGAAATGTTGCACAGAGTCTTCTTTTGACTGCACGCAGCTAATATGTCAGAGCCGACCGGATCGGATTACTACTTCTTGTAGCTGTCATATAAATATTCGGTCGAAAAATGGGTTTTAGTGAGAAAAACTGTTTTGTTCTCAATATTACTGCACTCAAACACGGGGTAATTGTCTATTATACGTCCTTCCTCTTCCAAAAATCCGAGATAATTTTTCCTCGATGGATCGCGAATTATGAAGAATTTACGTGCAAAAATTAATTGGCGGTCATCCATGGTTTCTTTTAAAATGAATTTTGAAATTTGCTGTTTTTGCACCGAAATTATTCTTCAAATGTCAAATTATGAAAAATAAATATGAAATTTGTGAACAAATTTTTTGTGTTCAATTGTTCTGCGAATATGTTTGTTTAAAAATTGTGATTAATATGGCTTGAGCGGGTTGTGAAACTTCAATTTCGAAGTTTTTGTCGATGTCGGAGTCCGATATCATTAACTTCTTTATTAGTCATAATGCCATTTTAAAGGAAATCAACTGTTCATTCGCAAAGACTTCATGAAATATTCATGACAATTAGCACTCTGTATAACCCAAGGACGGAATTAAATGTGAACGCTGATGTCCATTTTGAGGTTTGGAATAAAAAAATTTTCTCCTGCGATCGCAATGTTAAATTTATTCCTCAGGATTTCGATGCTGAGGCTTAAAAAGCGTGGCTGAGAGCAGCAGGTGTGGAGTAGGCCTTCTGGGGAAACCACAATAAAAAAAATGCGCCTTCAACTTTACCTCTAATGGGTGGTGTGGAAAAAAGTTTAATTTCCCGAGTTCTTTTTGCTATTGGGGTGAGTTGTTCACAAATTTATAGAAATTAGCGGAGCAGGCGATCATTTTTTTTTTAAATCGCGATTTAGTTGGATGTGGATGTATATATGCATGGCTAACGCACACATTCCTTGTGCCGACAAGTTGGCAAAAACGACGTGAGTATGTCTAACTCCCAGTTCACATCGCTGCCTTCTTGAGTTGCAATGGGTACGCCACCATCGCTTCCACTCTTGGCTAAGCACGCCGCGTTGATAGAAAAAAAAAATTTTTGAATTACATAAATTAAGCTCAATAATTGCTATACTTACCTTCCATTCCAAAGGCAGCACCTAGACTTTCCCAGATAATTTTTGTCAAGCCACTATCATAATGCATCCACGGTTGACACGATAGAAGGGTTGATCTAATCAGAGAAAAAAGAAAAATTTAGGAATGCTAACTTAGACTCGGCCGACGCTTATAAAACCTTGCAGACCGTATAATTTATATAAAGGACGGTTACAAATGTTTTTCATTCTCTGTGAACGATGAAAATAAAAATTGTGTTGAAACAGATCATATTCATCACTGGAAAGTTTAAAGACTCTACCACTGAAAACAAAAAGTTTTTTCGACCGATCATTCCTATGGCAGCTATATGCTATAGTCATCCGATTTGGATCAAACTAATGAGAACTATGGTTGCGAAGGCCGAAAGCGACAAGTCGTTCCTTCGGGCCACATGGACCCGTTGCGATGCCATATATTCTCTTTTAACCCTTAAGACAAGAGGGTGTTAATTACTGAACCATTGTGTGGACAATATAAACTTACATAGAGCTGGGATCTCTAGCTCTGATGTCTCCGAAAGATTGGTTAAGAGGGGTTGACCAGAATCCTAAGTCTCCTCCTACATAGAGCGGAATAACGGCACAGAAGGTGTTGTACTGTTTTCTCCTCATCCTCATATTTGCAACTTCTACAGAAATAATAATGTGCTACGCATAGGCGTGCAGCGCGTTGGCCAATGTTGTGACCCAAAAAGGTGGTACGTTCTAGGTTGAATGATGGCCATGTAAGACTTGCTACCGAAAAGGAGGAAAGGTTTTTACACCTATCGGCAGCAAGACGCAGAGTATCGGGTTTTGTGTGAATGCTATGGCTACCTAATAGGCTACCCTATCGTGCTCTTCTCTGGGTTGTGCCTAGTCTGACCAGTTTGTCCGCAGACTCATTTCTATCTATATTCAGGTATCCAGGCACCCATATTATGTGAGTACCAAGATGTCTACCCATCTCGTTTAGGGATATGCGATATTCAGTGAGCGTTTTAGCATTATTTGTATATAAATACGTTCCGTTTTTTTTACCGTAAGTGTGCTAATGTAGGTGGCAGCTTCCTGAAAGACTACCAACTCTGCTTTTACACATTCTAGTGATCGAGTAGGCGAGACGATAAGTTTAGGTCCAGGTTGGGGAAAAAAACACCCCTTTCTACTTCTTTCTTGAGCCTTACAGCCATTCGTGTAGATATTGATGACATTAGCTTTGCATTCGCTCGGTATGTAGACGTCATATGATTTGTCGAACGCCGTTTGAGGTATACGCATAGTCTGCAGTTAACGGTATACGTAGACCCTCTAGGTAGCTAAGGGTGTCCGGAACTACGCGGTTTCAGGGGTCGGATTCTCGTAGTCTGATGGCTGTTGTGATAGCCATATGTCTTGCTACAAGGTCTAGGTACGAGATGAAATATGGTGTTGAGCGCTTCCGTTGGAATGGCTTCTCTGTACTTCATTTAGTCTGTTCAAGACAAATTGTTATCCGAGTGCTAGCCACGATACTAGTGATCAATATAATAATATAGGGCGTACTACTGCCGTGTAAAGCCAATGAACTATAGATGGGTAAAAACCCTATTTTCGTCCTATAGCCTTTTTGCATAAGAAAAGAAAGTTGTCTTTTTTAGGCAGTCATTAATGTTGTCATTCCAGAGTAGCTTTCTTTCCAGAAAGACTTTCAAGTAAAGAGAGATCATGTTAGAAATTGTGTATCTCCTGGTAAAAAGTACTAGTTCAGTTTCGACTGGGTTCACACCCAATTCGCAAGATGTCGTCCACTGAGCTAGTGTTGTCAGTCCGGTCTGCATGAGGTCACTCAGCGTTTGTGGGAATATTCCACATTTATAAATCGCGATGTAGTCCGCCTAGGCCACCACCACGTGTCTCTCCACTTCCAAGAACCGATGTAGTTGGTTAACTGCTACGATCCATAGTAGCGGAGATAGAACACCTCCTTGGGTGTGCCTCTGCTTACAAATCTGTGAGCCGTAACGCCTCCAAGATGCGAAATCACCGAGCTGCTGGTAAGCAATTGGTCGGTGAACCAAATCAGAGTCGTATCTGCTCCCACATCTGCCAAGGCGGAGGTGATGGCACAAGGTTGGACATTATTAAAAGAACCCTCTACGTCGAGAAACGCCACTAGAGAGTAGTCTCCCAGTTTCAGAGATTTTTCAGACGAGAGAGTGAAGGGATGTTTCAGTGTTTGGTGTGGGTGAGAGGGGTTTATATTCTGCCTTAGATAGATGCATGGTATAATTATACAAGGTAAAGTCATTGAAGTAGGCTGCTTCTTTTTAGGGTACAAGGGGGGATATCAACGTGCTCTCACATGTTCATATCAACTGGTAACCTGGTGAATTTCCGAACTCTCTCTTGTTCATTATACCATCGGTAAGTGTCTATAAGCCTTTCTAGGGTCGTAAGGTTATTTATCAGGCCTATTCCGAATTCCGAACGTTTTCAAAAAGTAAAAACGAAACGAAAACGAACGTTTTTCTATTTGCCAGGGACCGTAACGGTTATACTTTTTAAATAAAAATTATAAAATAAAAGTTATTTGTTGATTTTTATCGAAAAATTAAAAATTAACTCTTGTTATTCGATCAAAATAAAAAAATAATGATATAAAAATTAAATTTCAATTTTTATTTAAAAATCATAAAATAAAAGTTGAATGTAAATATCTTGAGAACCGCGTAGTGT
>JAEIFU010002364.1:0-45377 GCA_018904235.1 Lordiphosa stackelbergi
TAAAAGGACCCTGCACAGGAGTTAGAGGGCGAGGCGGGGGTAGCCTGGTCAGCAACTTGGCAGCTTCTTTGGCTTGGCTTTCATATTAATTTAGTTGATTTTTTTGTGTGAATTAATTAGGCAAAAGGTGAAAATGAAGATGAATGTTTTAATTAGGCTCTGGCAGCGCGGATTTCAATGTGACAAGCGAACCGAACAGCCACCCACCCACCCACACAAAAAAAGTGGGCAACACTTTAAATGCCTTTAAATAGCGACGCTTGGGGACTTTGTCCTGTGCCCAGAACAAAATCCCTGGCAAAGGCTTAAGCAATGTCTGACAAAACACCTGAGACATTCAATTATACCGCCACGAGCAGCGAGCAAGGAGAAGGAGATGGCGTTGGAGACGAAGACCGGGCCGCATTGGCTTATAAAATTGTCAACTGAACGAACAGAATTTCAAAAACGGCAAGAGAAAAATGTGGTTGCCTTAGACGAATTTGGCATGCGCTGTATATTTAGGGATGAAGCTGATATTACTTTTTACAGTACTTAGGGCTAATTTCTGTTCTTCCAGATATCTGCTATTTGTCGATTTTACACTTTTAGTTTATGTGACAGATAGCTCTATATAGAAAATGTCAAATCGGCCCTTAGTGTGCTTAAATTGAATATGAACCATGCTTAATTCAAAAACTTGCATTGAACTACTCCTTTTTTGCAGGAGGCGCATATAGCCCTCACGCATAGCTTATGGCTAAGCGTAGCGCAGCAACTACTTTATATGTGTTCTCACTTCTCTATCTCTTTTCTGTCTCTTGAAAATTTGAACGCTGCCACAAATATGAGTTAACGTCGCCTTTAATTTAGATTTTGGTTTTGGGGGACAAATGAATTGGTGTGTATCAGAAAGCCACGAGCAGTAACACACTTTAGCAGGCCATAGTCAGTTTTCTCTTTCTACTTTTTGAGGTTGTTTTTTCTTGAGAAATAATTTCTTCTAATCTGGATTATCAAATAAGAAAATCAATTCTCCCGACGTAATTTTGGACCTTTTTAGGAACCAATTGATTGCAATGTCGATAGAGAAACTCAAATTATTGGAACAGCTTCGAGTGAAGGCAAAGCAACAGACATCCATCGAGTTCGGTTGAGTTAAGGAGAGAAAGAAGTAACGAGAAGAATGTTTTGGGATTAATTTAGGAAATTCATGAACCGTAGAAAAAAAGAATTTTTATTTTGTTTTATTGTAATTAAAGCAAATTCTTTTCTCAAAATATAAGCTTAATGTTTACAGAAGAGTAAGTATTCTGGTATTCAAAATAATATTTTTTTATTTGATCAAGAATTTCAGTAGGGAAGAGTCTCCGTTTGTGGACACGCCCCGGTTATGGACACCCCAGTCTAGTTTTTGACAGGTAACAGATGCCGCCAAACTGAGTAATGTCAAACTTGTAGTTTGACAGTGCACTTAATCTGAGCCAATACCGAAGTGTAAACACGCATTTGGTTTCTCGCTGTGAGCAAAAAAAAAAAATCGTGAAAATTTTCCGAGTTTCTATTTTTTTCAATTTTTCACATTGCGTTAAACCGAAGCAAAACATTGAAAGGAGGTGAGTATATACTTTGTTATTTAGTGCATTAAGTCAAGTTTCAGTGAAATGTTTGTGTAGTGTAAATTTGCTGAACAAAAAAAAAGGGCTACCATTTCCAAGAATGGATACACTTTTGCACCGGTTGTGGACACCCTCGTTTTTTTGGGTTTAAAGCGTGTGTTTGGCCATAAAACTGACAAATATCGTTGTTTATGTAAGTGTAACATATTTTAACAGCAATTTTATTGGACTGGTCGATGCCATTGAGCAATGCCTCATCGATAAGAAGGCCGTCAAAGCTACAGCCAAGGAATATTGGCTTCCTTCTATGGGCTTGAAATCCGAAACATCCCCGGTTTGGTTGGTAGGACACTCGACTTCAAGTCCGGTTTCGTCGGTATTGTTCCGTTTGACCCTGATGCTTTCTCCGAAGCTGACTTCATTGAGGCTGTCGTACGAAATGCAGTAGAAGTCGCCACAGAAGCTGATCTTGATGAAGACAATCAGCGTCGTATCATCGTTTCCGCCGATCCCAAGATTGGGCGAGAAGAAGAGGTGTTAACCTCCCCCGAACCATCCACTTCACGAGCGTCTTCGGCTAGCCGCTTATCACTGTTGGATGAAATTGGGCCGGTGCAAGGAACTTCTCCGAAAAAGCCATCGAATCGCGGTCGCAAGCCAATGCAAACCACTGTGCTAACTTCTTCGGAAAGCGTCGAGGTTTTGCGCGATATATCACCTGAGCGCGCAGCCAAGCGTGATTCTGAGTCGCACCAGAAGAAGACCCCCCAGAAACGTGGCCGGCCAGGAAAACGACAGGCAACACCACCAGCCAAGCCGTTGGCCGAACGCGGTGCCAAAAAAAGCGTCTTCGTCATCAGAAGAAGACACCGGGTACAAAAAAAATTTTGGCCAAAAATCATCACTTCATGTACATGGCTGCATATTTTTTTCCATTTGTCTTAAACAATAGGTTACTTCAGAGGAAAGTTAGCTAGAGTCTCTAGCTTTACAATGATGTTCATATCACCGCATAATGTTGACTTGGAAAAAAGATATTAGTGAAAAACGCAAGTATGTCCACAACCGGAGACTCTCCGCTACTTACCGTACACTCAAAAATGAGGACTAGTGCTAGGTTGAAAAATTAGTGTTATTGTTATTAAAATTAGAATAAACTTTCTTGAATCAAGAATTGTTCATACTTACTTTAAGCCGAAAAATTTAAGAAAAATGCCTTCTCAATGTAATTACAAATTATGTTGAATTAGGGACAAAATATACAGCAATGCAAGCTTCAAGAAATAAGGTCGTTGCAGTCGAGTGGCCCGACTTCGAAATACCCTGCACAATTGTGACACACATGCAAAGACACACAGATACACAAACATGAAAATAATTAAAACCCCCGCTCCAGACTCGTTACCAAATAGAGCATTTAGGCTAGCGCTGACCCTGTAATTGAAGGTTTCGCAGAGCTGTACAACAAATGCCTATTGAAAGGAGTATTCCATGGAAAGTGGAAGGTACAAAAGCTGGTCCTAATACCCAAACCATCCAAGGCACGGGGAGAAGAAACTTGTCTGCACACGTCTAGAGCACACTATAGCCGCATCTGGTAATCTTTTCCAGAACCAGTATCGGTTCAGGAAGGCGAGATTTACAGTCGATGCCATCAAGAAGATAGTGAGCACTGGCACGAACGCTATTGAGGGTACCAGATGAAGAAACGGCAAGAAGGAATAGTGTCTAAATGTTACACTAGATATCCGCAACGCCTTTAACTCGGCTAGGTAAAGCTGCATTTAAAGTGCCCTAACAAACTATATCTGCTGCAGATCATCTGCAGCTACAGGGTACTCTAATACGATACGTACGATGTAACCGGATGTGTTCCGCAAGTATTCGATCCAGATCCACTACTATGGAACGTTATGTTTTCTTCCCTCGAGAGTGCAAGTCGTCGGATTAGCGGACGACCTAGCTGTGATGGTAGTGGCAAAACACCTTAAGCAGGTAGAGTTGCTGTGTAACCAAGCTATCGGACAGATAGAGTAGTGGCTCTGTTCAGTGGTTTTAGAACTAACCCCCCCACAAGACTGAAGCTGTCCTCATTAGTAGCCGAAAAGAAGGTGGAGACTGCACATCTTACCGTGGGTAATACAGTGCTCACCTGAAAGAGAGCTCTGAGGTACCTAGGAGTAATGCTGGATACCAGGCTTAGCACATGGACAATGTTAGTAAAAAAATGGCAGCAATAAACCGAGCGCTTTGAAGAATAATGCATAAAACCAGAGACCCGAAGCAAGGTCTAAGGTCATTGTTGAGCAGTAACAACGTTATGAGGTCGACCATGTTGTACGCTGCTCCAACCTGGTTGGGGGCACTGAAGGTGAAAGGTCACATTCGTGATCTGGGGGCAATCATGGCAGATGTGCCGCCCCTGGACGAATTGAGGTTCACGGCAAGGTTACTGCAACCCAGAAAAAGAAAGTGCGAACTTCCGCCCAGAAAGAAAGCTTGCTTTGGTGGCAAAGCTGGTGGGATTCATTCACCAAGGTTCGGTGGACTCACTGCCTCATCCCCAACCTTGGAGAATGGGTTAACAAGAGGCATGGGCATTAGCCAGCTACCAAGCGGTCATGAAAGCTGCACCTACTGCGGGAGTCTAGAGGAGGATGCTGAGCATGCCTTCTTTAATGATCGGGTAATGATCGAGTTGAGTAGGGTGGGGCGGAGTAGAAGGAGCATGATGAAGTAAGGGCACTTATCGGCCGTACCGCGGAATCGCAGCCACCTTCCTCTTTAAAACTAGCAACACATATACAAACGCACACACACACATACGCGCGCGCACACTGACTCATACGCCTTAGCCCCCGCTACATCATGATACCCTTTTACCCATTTACCTTTTACCCATTTTCAATGGGTACTGGGTATAACACATTTCTTTTGGAGTAAGGGTAGATTTTTGACCAACAGTAAAACCATTTTGGTCTTTGGTCAATTCATTTCATTTGAATTTTCCAGGCTTATTTGATGTAATACTGATTCATAGTTTTAAGAAGAAATTGGTCATAGCTTTAAAATTTTATGAACTTCTATTTTGTTTCAAGAATCTATTAGGGTTGACTTTAGAATTTATTAGATTTAAGGAAGAATATTTTGCACTTAATTCAAGAGTTAATTGTAAAAGTATGATAAAAAGGATAATGTTCCAAGTACGATTGTTCCATCCCGAATAATTTGGTACTTGAATCAAGTATTTTCGTACTCACCATACTATTGACACCGTTTTTATTTATTTTAGGTACAAAGTTCTTGGCTTATTATTGTAGTTTCATTTTCCTTTTTGTACAATGTAAACTCTTGCTTCCATTCTTTCCGCCTTGTAACCTCAATTTATCATACACTTTTGCACAATTTTCTCAGCTTTTATAGCGCACTTAAAGTCTCTGTCTTATACTCTACACTTGGCTACAAGTTGACAACGAAAGGGAGAAAGAAAAATAATAATAATTTGCTCTGCGGTTGCAAAATTTTTTTAACTGCACCCAAGCAAAATGGCAGCAACTTGAAGCGGGGATTTCAATTTAATAAGCAGCAGGAGCGCCAAAAACAGATGCGCTTCCTTGCCTTTCGGGTAAGAGCTAGCCCAGGGGTTGCGGCGTTGGTGGTTAGAGAAAGAGATGACTGTCATAGTAATAATAATAATATTTTGCATATTTGGAAAATTTGTGGCAACTAAACACATTTGATGAACAGGCGACTACGGTCGCTGAGCGTAGATTAAGGTAAAGTAAAAATTCAGCTCGCGCGGGAAGATCATCGAGGCAGCGAAGAAGTACTTTACAAACCTTTCGGAAAATTACTTTTCAGACGGGATAAAAAATTGAAAAATCGTTGTGTTATTAAACCTTTTCCTTTTTTTTTTTTACCGCACATAGTATGTACAGGGTGGTCCATCTAGTGTTTGGAATTTGAACTATTCATAATTTGACTTTAAAAACGTCAAATGTCATTCGGAAAGCGACTAATATTTAGTAAAAACTTTAAAATTTACGAATTGGGCTGCTATTCGCTTGAAGAAAGTTGGGAAATAGTCCTCGACTCCAAATTTGTGCGAAATTTAAAAAAACATTTAACAACAAAAACTCAATTTGTGGATCAATTCGTGAAGCGAGTTAGAGAAACTGGAATGTTGGTGGATAAACCAACCCGTGTACGTAAAACATTGCCAAGTCAGCCGTGATGGTTTTTGGATTTTCATAAATTAAATGACATGAACCAACCTGTCCAATAAATGTTCAACCTTTGAAAAATATCGAGACTTTTTTATATCAAAATTAAATTCCAATTTTAAAATGGACTTGAAAAATGTGCACTGCACATATTTATGTACATTTAATGTTCATCACGATATAAATTTCCACAATATAAAACACGTTAGAAAGTCGGTCAAGCCCGACTATAAGATACTCTGTACCTAGAGGAGGCGCTGTATGCAGTGCTGCTGCTGCGCTCATTTCTAAGTTCTCTCTCTCTCCCTCTCTCTCTCACTCTCTCCCTCTCTCTCTCTTTCTCTCTAAGATTGTGCGGCGTTGGTTGTGCAAGGGTGGGAGGGGGTGGCGGGGGGTGATTCACTTATTTGCTCATAACTTGAGAACCGCTCATCCGATCTTTATCATTTCTTCGGCAAATTGATACATGACTAACTATCTCTAAAAGGTACGAATTATCTATCTACAAAACTGTGGGAGATATGACGTTTTTTCGAAATTGCAAAAGGAATAAATCGGACGAATGACACTGAAATTGTGAGATGCAAATTATGTGGAAAATCGTTTTAACTATATAAATATTACAAGCTGAACCGGGTATATGAACTTGAGTTTGGAGCCGAACGATAACCTTCCTCTATTATTTTGATGTCATTTAGCTTTCAAGAAAAGTATTTCTGGTTCCGATTCGGTCGCACACCAGTTAACCAAACCTTTAGCAAAACAGTTAATGACGATAATTTACCTTGTCTTTATATATTGGCAAATATTTTCTGTCATTGGTCGCAAATATGCGCTTTAGTTGTTAACTCGATTTACATATATACACAAAAACACAGACCTCCACATTAGCACTTTCGGCAATCCGGTGTATTTTGGCTAGTCTTTGGTCCACGAAACACAATAATTGAGACTATGTTATACCTTAAAATATGTGGCAACACTAACATTAAATACACCTCACTGAAACAAAAGCGATTTAATAAATTTAAGCTCAGTACACTATAACTTACATACTTTTATGAGTATTTTGTATATCTTGAAGTGTCATAATATATTTTTCTATTAGCATGGCTAATAATTAAACATTCACAAATTTTCAAGCACAACCAAGGCACAAATAGCTTAGCACAACCTGGTTTACTTTACCGATGCGCCAAATATCAGTGACCCTGGGATTTTATACAAAAAAAATATTTCGTAATATTTATACCCGTTACTCGTAGAGTAAAAAGGGTATACTAAAGTCTGTATGTAACAGGCAGAAGGAATCATTTCCGACCTTATAAAGTATATATATTCTTGATCAGCATCAACAGCCGAGTCGATTTAGCCTTGTCTGTCCGTCTGTCCGTCCGTCCGTCTGTATGAACACCTAGATCTCAGAGATAGAGGTTTGACATGTATAGGACAAATGCTTCTTTTATCTGCACGCAGATCAAGTTTGTTTCAAATTTTGGCCACGCCCCTCCCGCCCCAGCAATTTGGAAAAAACGTTATATCTCCTACAGTTTTAAAGATAGACGATTCGTACTTTCTAGAGATAGTTAGTAATTAGCAAAACGAATCGATTCGCCAAAGAAATGAATAAAATGAAATCGGATTGATACAAAAATATTGTAATCACCAAATCTAGTTCTAAATGGGATTTTAAACACAAAACACACGAACTAAAGTATAAAATTGTATTTGTTCCTTTACAAATAACCCATAAGAACGCATCTCATCCTATGTTTCTGCCTAAAGCAAAACTCCCTTAAATTTCTTGTTAAGTAATGGCTTGTACCAAGATTAACGTAATGTTTAAATGTCAAAAGTAAAGTTTTGTAAATTAATAGAGCAATTGTGTGCCGTAACTAAGTCAAGTTTATGTTTAACACTCCACAAACAACAAAACTTAAAGCAACCAACCCCACATAACTCTGGCTAACTTCCCCTTACACATATACCAAATGGTCCAAGCGAAAAGTGTCCCCAAAAAGCTCATTCATACAACATTTAAACTGTAACGGTGGCCACACACATACACACACACACACACACACAGAGAGACACGCATGTCAACCTTTGGCAGTCAGCGTAATCGCTTTCAACCACTTCAACGGCCATTTTGGGCAACTGTGTGAGTGTGTGAGTATGTGTGTGGCTCAATATAAAACCAATGTTGTTGGGGACAGCAAGGCAAGCCCAAAGATCCCATCACACACACACTAACACTCAGACATACCTTTATCGCTTCAAAGCACAGAAGCCGTGCTGAAGAGTGGAAGATTTATGGCGGATGTTGGAATTTAATGAAATTGCAAAACGAAAATGTAACAAACGCACACACACACTCACAAAGAGACAGAGTAGAGCGAGAGAGCACGCACAAAATGGCGGCAAAGGACAAACAACAGCTGCTGCTGCTGCTGCTGCCCCACACCCACCTCCACAATAGCAACCCTTTTCCTTGGCATTCTTTTTTTCCCAGTTGTTTCTCTAATTTGAATTGCTGGCGCTGTCAAAGTGCATTGGCAGTTGGGGTCTGCTTTAAGTTGACATAACCCCTGGGTACTTCCCCCCCTCGAAAAACTGCCCGCACACATGGAGTGCATTAACACGCACTTGAAAACTGCAATCTGGCCGCAATTGGAATGAATACCCGGCCGCGAAATGGCGGCGCGTGATAAAACACGTTTTAATATCAGGCAGCCCCACAGACTTCCAACGACCTACACACACACACACACACACACGCAGAGGACCCAGTGACAATGGACCCAGGGACACACTCTCGCTCTTTGCAAAATGTTGCACATAACGTTTTACAAACTTTCGGTTAGCATGTAGGCACCGTTAAAATTCAATGAATTGAAATTGTAAAGCGCGTTGCGACGCGACAGGATATGGGGACACCAACACACACACGCACACACGGACATAGCGAGACTCCTGTGCTTGCGTCTGGCAACACCGGTAATTACCACCACGTGACAATGAAAATTACCAACCAACACCGCAGGCTACCAAAACGTATCCTTTAAATTCATGTTCGAGTCCTGCATAAATATTTAAGCATTCAGCAGGCTGGCAGTGTCAAAAGCCATTGCTCTAAAAGATCTACGGCCCTGCGCCTAAATGACTCCACGACCAAGTCAAGCACACTTTATGTAAGTCACAGTCCATAACAGAGAAACGGAGAATGGGCGAACAAGGAGATGAAAGAGCAGCCTGTCCAATGCAATGGACATCTCGACCAATTGACAGAGATGGAGAAAAGCGAAATTGTAGCTAGAAATTGGTGCACATGAGTGAAGCAGGGCTGGAAAGGAACTTGTATTTAGAAAGGTTAACCAACGCTTGTAAAGCTAAGGAAACTAACCCTTTAATGCAGGGACAACGAATTTGTCAACGTTCAAGAGGTAAATGCTCGTTATTTTCTGCCGAATAATGATTTTTTTTTTTAATTTTAATATCTTTTGTAAAGGCCTATACTCAGATGAGATAGATTTTTAGTTTGGTACGATATGACACATGATTAGAAACAATTTTGTACAGTTTTGAAATCTGAATACATTTGAAAAGGCATCTTATTTGTATGAAGCACTGTGCCGAACTAATTTTTTATGTCATCTGAGTATAGGCCTTAACTAATAAAATAATTTGTTTCAAATTTTCAAAATTCTTTCAAAAAATATTAACATTGATTTACCGGTCTGTTCATGCTAAGTTCGGCTTTAGAGGCCCACTTTAGTATCTCTTTGGGAGTAGAGTCCATGATTGAGCTGACAGTCGATGGACATTTTCCATTGGTAATTATGCTCATGTCGTCAGCATATGCGGTTATCTTGGTTATTTTAGATGGTTCCTGGACACCGCAAGGTTCATAGAAGAGAAACGAGTCTGCGATCCAACTGGCCAGAAAAGGAACCACCATCGAGCTCCTTTCAGAGAACCGAGTACGATAGGATATGCCTTATAAAAAAAAAAAAATTCTCACAAAAAAAAATTTTTTCTCTTTAAAAAAATATGATCAAAAACGTACTAACACACTTTAACGTCATAGAAGAGACCACATATCACTACTGGTGGGAACCCTCACGGGTCACTGTCTTATTGGGCGACACGCAGCACGCCTAGGCGTCGCTGACAATGACTTCTGCCGAAGTTGCAGACTCGGGACACTTGGTCAACCACTCCTACTCAACCTATCGGAGATATCCGATCTAGAGATCCCAGCTCTGCTAAAATTTATTCTGTCCACCATTCAGTAACGGGGACTCCCCTCAGTAATAAAAAGGGTTAACAGGGAATAAATATGGCATCGCAATGGGCCCAAAGTGTAAGACTTTCTAGCCACCGCAACCTTAACCTAACCTACACCCAGAGAAATCTAGCACGCCAATTCGTGACTGAAATCGGCTTCAATTTAGATATTTTTCTTCTTGACTTTTTAAGACGAAAACTGCTCGAATACGAGAAGACAATTGATCTCGACTTCGAACTTGATGGATAGGAAAGTGCGGTGAGCCATAATCGGAGAGCGTGAGCAAAAAATGAAAGCAATTCTCGATCTCAGTCTCCGCGTCGTTGACGCGTCGGCTTCTACGAAGCTGCAAGCAACGACGACAGCTTTGAAATTTGCAGCGTGACTTGGCGCAGCGGCGCTCAATTGAAAATGAGATGCAAAAGAAAGCGGATGTGTTAAAGTGATAAAGTGAACGATCAACAGAGCTTAATGCAGCTTGTAAAAGAAATAGTTCGTCTTAGAAGAAGCATTGAAATATATAAATGGTGAGTAAAAGTGCCAAAATTTAAATATACATTCAAACGGAATAATTAAAAAAAAACCAACCCCCCCTTTTCCCCATCCTTTTATAAAAAAAAAAAAAAACGTAACGAGAAGGCTTTTTTTTTTAACTCTTTTTTTAGAAAGAAGATAGGAAAATTTAGCTCTTTTACGCATTACAGTGTATGTATGTATGCATATTTAGCGTATCGCGACAAGTAAACACGTGCTTGCATAGTTTTTCCCCCCCCTTTTTTCCTTTTCTTTTTTTACTGCTCAAGGCCAAAGGAAAAGCGAAGAAAAAATTATTTTATTTTAATTTTTTTTTCTAGTTGGAAATCTACCTATCTATGCCATAAGATCGATCGGCAAAAATTAAAATTTATCCTTTCTTTCGATGAACCTTTTTTTTTTTTTATTTTATTTTTTTTTTTTTTTTTTTTTATTATATATTTATTTTTTTTTTTTTTTTTTATTTTTTTTTTTTTTGCCCAGCCTAAACGGCTAATCGTACAGGTTTGAGATTTGGCAAAGACCTTCGTTTAGTTATGCAGGCGCGCACTAAAGAAAAAATTTGGAAAAATTCCACCCGGAAAAGTCGGAAAAGCGTCGGAAAAGTTTGTATGGGAAAAATTTTATTTTCATCCGATTGACTTAAAACTTGGTTTGGTAAGCATAGTACGCGAAATGATTCGACACGTGTTTTCCCGATTTCGGAAAATCCGAACACGAGGAAAATGGCCGGAAAATTCTGCATGCAAAAAACTATTTTTCATCCGATTGGCTTGCAACACGGTTTGTAAGTACAGAATACGAAATAGTTTGAAATGTGATTTTCCGATGTTGGAAAATTTTACCCAACGGTCGGAAAATTCCCGGAAAAGTCAGCATGAAATAAAATTTTTTTCATCCGATTGGCTTGAAACTCGGTTTGTAAGGGTAGAATACGAAATAATTTGAAATGTGATTTTTCAATGTCGGAAAATCCGCTCCATGCGGGAAAATTCCCGGAAAATTCTGCATGGAAAATACTATTTTTCACCCGATTGACTTAAAACTCGGTTTGTAAGGTCAAAATGAGAATTCATTTGTGTTTTCATTTTCCGATGTCGGAAATACCGCCGGGATGCCCACTGGGAAGTGGTTGGGAAGTGGATGGAAGTGGATGCTGTGAGTGGGATGTGGGTGGTTAATTGTTTTGGAAGTGGGTGGGATGTGGGCGAGAAGTGGGTGGTATGTGGGTGGAGTGTGGGTGGGATTTGGTTGGGATGTGGGAGGGAAGTGGGTGGTATGTGGGTGGGATCTGGGAGGGATGTGGGTGGGATGTATATGGGATGTAGATGGGATGTAGATGGGATGGGGGCGGAAAGTGGGTGGCAAGTGGGTGGAAAGTTGGTGGGCATTGGGTGGAGAGTGGGTGGAATGTGGATGGGAAGTAGGTGTGCATTGGTTCTATACTGTTGAAGGCGCAGCGAAGCGCGACGGGTTATTGCTAGTATAATATAAAAAAACAAGAATTTTCAAGCTTACTTTCAAGAAGATCTATGCTTGAAATCGGGACTTTCCATGCTCACTTCCAAGAAGATCTATGCTTGAAATCAGAGTTTCCATGCTTATAACCAAGAAGATCTATGCTTGATGTGAAGCCGATTTAATTTAAAATCAAGAATTTCAATCTCCAAAATTCGTGCTTGATTTCAGCATTTTCGACTTGGATCCAAGAATATTCTGTCTTACCATACTTTTAACATCAAAAGTGCTTGATATCAAGCACGATCGGCTTGATTTTTTCTCTAAGTGTACGGTTTCGGTTACAAATTTTAAAGAGTTTTTAGCCGTTAAGGGTTACGGTTTCGGTTACGGTTTTAATCTCTCGCTTTTCCATTGTTATGAGCGGGAATGATGTGAGGCTTTTGGTTGCTCGTGACTGCATTTCCCTGCTTTGGGCAGGAAGCCTCATGTACATAGCTCCATTTCAAGCATGCTACGAAAACGTATTGGAGCCATGGGACGATTACGCATTTGATCGTCTTTAGCATGGCTGGAAATATTCCATCTAGTCCTGGGGATTAGTAACTCGCAAACGTATCGATCGCCCATCGGATTTTTTCTGGAGTATTAATATTGTCTGGGATGTTGTTGCGTGTTTAGGTCTCGAGGCGTCTCCGCCTCAGTGACTACAGTGCAGTCTAAAAAGTGCGCATCAAGTAGAGTGGCTGCTTTGACAGCAGTTTCCTGAGTCTAGCTGTTCGGAGACTTTCTCTGTGCTGGAGCAGAAGTTTCTCCATGAATTTTGCTTTGCCTTCCGTACTTTTTTTTTGAAGACGCGAAGTCTTATCTTGTATTCCTCCCACATTATTTACTCATCCGCTTGTTTGGCGAGTTTGAAGCATTCTTGCACGTCCTTCCTCTGATCTGACTCTCCTTTTGCTGGCGTAGGTACATAGTTTTGATTCTACCGTTCTAAGGTCTGTGTTCCGTGGGTTCCCATAAATCTTTAATTGGATGTACTTGTGTCCCTATAGAGGACTCTACATTGTGATGCCTGAGTACTATTCCCTAAGGTCAGAGCTAGATCTAGGTTGGCGTCCGTTCCGACGACGAGTGGTTGCTTTCTCAGCCTTTGGGGACTCTCGCTCGTGTGCCATGTAGCAGGATGCCAATAGTATTGGCTCATCATCGTGATCTTCCAGGGCCACAACTGTGAGGTCATCCGTGCTGTAATTAGACATAAGGTGAGCATAGATGCCTTCTCTTACCAGAATGGCTGTCTTTGCCTTACTTACTGCGATGGGATAAAAAGTGTTGTAGTTTTGTGACCTTAGCCCTTAGACCTTGTTCCCTGCCACAATCCAAGGTTACTGAACTAAGGCCACATCGGCGGGCCCTACCTCAAGGGTTATCAGAAGCTCCGCCGACGCCAGCTTGCTTTTATGCAAGTTGACCTGGAGAACCTTCAACTGCATGATCGTTGTCGGCGTCCGTCGTCCCGGGTGGGTCAACTACCTCGGTTCAGTCCTCATCCATGTCGTTCTCCAAACTGGGCGGGTCAATAACGGGTCTTAAAACGTAACGTACTAATTACCTCAATCTTAGGACAAACGAAAACGGCTAGAATTTTGGGTAATTTAACCCTAGTTGTAGGACTACATATGAATCAATTGTGGGAAATGAAACATAGTAGTAGTAATAGTAGTTGGTAATAGAATAACTAAAATTTATATAAATCTAAGAAATGGTATACAAAAAAAAAAAAAATTAAAATAAAAAGTTTAGTTATTTGGCGACTTGGTTAAAAGAACCGTCTGTCGCTCACCGCCTGGCACCCTCTACACGTAGCTTAATACACCTGGCTTCCCGGTTTTTCCCCAGATACCAGATCGTTCAGCCATGCGGTTTGGGTTTGCGAATTAGTGCTAGCATGATTTACAAATGTTATAGATAACTAATATAATACATAAAAATAATAATAAACAAAATTTAATTTCCTTTTTAAAATAATCCCTTTATGATTCTATTTCTATATGCTAAGGCTTTAATCACATAACTCTGTAGCTTTGACCAGTCTGCGCTGTTGAGGATTTTTACTATTTAGTGCGGAAAAAGGGTACACTTTCCGAAAACTGAGAGCCGGAGTTCCCGCACAGCGTGTCATTCCTCGTGACATTTGGAATAAAATTCAAGTTTAATATTTCACCTCTGGCAACTTCTTCTTATTCCTTCAATGGGAAACTCATCGGAGAAATAGTTATTCTCTCCCAGGTGGTAGTGCAGTTGCCTATAGATCAAACGCTCTGAGCTTCTCCGGGACTCTTTAACAAATTTCATCCTATATGCATCATCCATTTTAACCGTAATATTCCTAGCCCAAGTTTTCCATGTTGCATTATCTTCAAGATTCAGTTGAACTCCGTGATCCGTGGCTAGACTGTCCCACTCTCTAAAACATTGTAGTCGCTGTTTTAAAAGGTGCTCTGCCAAAATCCTAGGTACCATTTTTTTCTCCATGGATAAAAATTTTTGCATTTAGTCGAAATGCAGGTTAGCTGTATATAAATGAAGAAGCGATAATCCGTTCTCCAGATATATCATCCTGTTCGGTGTGTATTGAGGTAGACGAAAAATTTTCTTTAGAAAGTATCTTTGAAGACTTTCCACTTCCTCGTATCGTCGTATCCCCCCTACTTGTGCACCATAACACATTATTTCCCTCACTGCGGCAGGAACCTCTTTTTGTCAAGTATCGTTCTCCAAGTACTATTTATCGCTACTTTAGCATCTTTTAGTTTTTCTCCAAGGTGAAAGTTGAATTCGGTATTGTGATAGATCCAGACTCCTAGGTATTTATATGATTTCACCACCTCCAAATCAATGTCTCCCATTTGCCATTTTTCCGCAGACGCAAGCCTTCTCCAATATTTCTTAAAAATTAGCATCTTTGATTTTTCGCAGTTAACTTGGAGGCCCCACTTCTTGCAGTACTCATCCAAAGCGTTGATATTGTCTTGCATATCTTTGGGAGTTTCGGCGAAGACCACTATACCATCTGCATATAACAAGGTTTTTATTTCCAGGCCGTTTATTTCGAGTCCTTTCGGAAGGGATTGAACTATATCGTTCAGAAAAATTGAAAATAGAATAGGGCTCAACAAGCATCCTTGCTTGACTCCAGACTCAGTGGGAAACCATTCGGATAGCTTTGCTCCATTCCATACTGCTGCTTCGTTGCTTTTATACAGACTTTGCAAGGTTTGTATAAATTTGAAGGATATACTGATACTGCTTAGCTTATACATAAGAGTTCTTCTATCAATCGAATCAAAAGCTGCCTTAAAATCCACGCAGAAGGCATAGATTTTTTTGTCGTTGTCTAAATAGGTTCGCGCAATGGTATTCAAACAGAAGATATTATCAACTGTGGAGTATCCTTTTCGAAACCCCGACTGAAATTTTGTTAACACATCGACAGTATTAAGCCTTTTATTTAGACGTTCAAGGAGAACTGCAGAGAAAACTTTAGCTAACGCGTTCTGAAAAGTAATTCCCCTGTAATTGCTTGCTACTTGTGGATCGTCTTTCTTGAAAACTAGAAATATTATGGCCTTCTGAAAACTGTGACATAATTTTTCACATATATTTTAGGATATAGAGTAGAGTTTAGTATTTAGGTTTGGTATGTCCTAAAATTTAAAACCTCCCTGGCCTGGGCGGCTTTTTCAGGTAATTTTACATACATTCTGTTGCGTGCATGATTAGATGATTAGAAGATGATTTCAGATCCTTGAAGACAATGTTAACTTTGAGTTAACGCCGTAGAAAGATTCTTTGTAAATAGCGTGAAGAGCAGATTTCCTGATACTGAACTTCTCGTATTGAAGTGTGCACCTGCTTGATTTTTAAATCCTTTTTATGACTTGAAAATATTTCTAAAGTTTTCCACAACCGACTTCAGACCTTACTTATGTAAAGGAGTTGCAGGATTCCTTCCACTATTCTTTCACTTATTCAATACGCAACCCTGGCAGCTAGTGCAGTTTCTGTCCAGCCACGCCCATTCATGGCCATGAGGACGTTCGGACCGGGAGCACATCAGTTTGGCTCGTAAATAAATCAATGAGCAGTTTTGTATTATATCCTGCGCCTTCGAGTCACTGCCAGTGAGAGACAATTTTTTGCCACTGCTTTGGCCCTGTGACCAGCGCATAAATTTGTGCGACTTGCCTTGGACTCGGTCGGAAAGTCAAACTAGGACCCAAGACTCGGCCTGAGCTCCGGGTACTGGGTTCTCCAACTCGTCACTGCTGACGTATGTTTAGCTTGAGTGGATTTTATTGTGACAGCGTCAGGATTTACTAGAGACAGCATCTGGAACTGGCAGCCAGTAATGAGAACTAACAGCCCCCATCCTTCCCTTTTGCCTTTGCATAGTTTACGGCCTGGTTATATGGCCTTTGTTTGCTTTATGCACTCGCTTGTAATTAATTTGAGCAATTTTTGCGAATTTAGCTAAATTTATTGACTGCATTCAAACATTGCGCATACGACATGTATCCCAACGGGACAGTAGGGCAGAGAGGGGCCCACAAAATCAATGCTAAAATATGCAAATTTTTATTTCCGCGACAATTTCAATTTAACGACAATGACGCCGACGACAGCGAACCATTTTCTATTAACGTTGGTTTAGGTTTTTTTTTCTGCTTTGTTTCTGGGTAGCGAATTACTCTCAGTAGTGCCGTTAACACCGTCAGAAGCTGGAGGGGGGGCAGCAGCTCCTTTAGAGAAACTCAACGATGCGAGCACCAGGAGCTGACAAGGGGGAGGGATGAAGTTTGGGGCGCCGAATGGTTTTTCGAAAAATGTAAATCTGTAAGCAAAAGTTTAGTGGGGGGAGAGCAGGCTCTTGGAGGTTACGGCCACGCATTGAGCCATTCAAAGGCTCATTATGCGTGTGCCCACGTTATGGGGCCTAAATGTGTCGTTGGGCGGGTTTGATTTTGGTTTTGAAGGTGTGGCTCTAGGGATTTTCTCCGCTGGTTTTAAAAGTTTCGAATATGCCATAAAAACTGTCCTCTGAAAGGAAATTTAGGTACAGTAAAATTAAGAGGACATCTTTGATTGAAAGATTTCACTTCTAACTTGCACTTATTTGCTAGCATACCTCATCATGCATTCAACACATACTTAATTTGTGTGATTGTGAGTCGTTCCCTCTCTTACTCTCTCTCACTCTCAATAGCTCATTTTTCACCCACTTCGCGGAGAAATTTTGCAAATTTTCTTTCTTAGTGCGCGCCAAGTCTTAGATCTCTAGGATAAGCAGTTTTGGCTATGGGTTGATGTCGGGCCTACACATTTATAAGTATAGATAGGTTCGAAAATGATTCCTTCTTCCCGTTACATACCTTTGCATAAACTTAATATACTCTATGTACCTTTGGTCCTCTATTCTTAGCAGCTCAAAAGCTGATACTTATTTCCAATATTACTAAAACTTTTATCCAAAATGTATTTCTTCTCTTCTACACAACTCTCTTCCTTTCAACTGGCAAGCGCGTGTTGTGGCTCCACATTGTCGGATTAATTGCTTCAACTTAATGTCCTGCCACAGTTCTAGAATTGAATTATGTGGCACATATTATAGTTGTAGTTATTGACAGCTTTTTAAAAATTTATGCTCCCTACTATTTGGGGGCTAAGCTTAAGCTGCTTGGCGTATGCGCTCAGTCAACAAGCAACCAGCACCCAGCATCCCCTTCCCTTGACCAAAAGGCCAAGATTTATAGCGACTGCTGACTAGGAGGGAAAACTCAACCCGCAAAATAACTTTAGCGGAAAAGTGCCGACAAAATACAAGAAAATGCCTAACCAACGAAAGCAGAGACTGATACCACTTACTTCGTTGGTCCCTGGGTCGGGGCAACGAAAATGGCAGAACGCTTCGCTGCTCTGCGCCAAGCCAAAAACTTCATGAATTTAATTACCGAATTTTTTCGCTGTAATTACGAAATTCTTTTGGCCGAAAGTGGAATTTTCATTTCATTTTCATTAAAATATTTCAGCTTGTAAGTGTTTACAGATATGCTAGGCGCCCGGCTACGCCCACACATGGACATATGTAAGCATATTTATAGCCGAGGCCATTATTCAGTTATTGACCCACAAAACCACAAAATGTCGACACTGTGCATCTCCGGCCATTTGTACGTTTTGTCCTGTCCTCACCTGTGCATTATTAAACTGACCACGATAAGCTCATAATGAGGCCGAGCTAATTTCTTATTGTCAACTTAGGTACACTGTCCTCAAATGTGCGGCCTGTTTATGTGTACGAAGGAAGGCAGAAGGCATTTGCCTAAAATTGAAATTATAATAAATTGGGTAAATAAATTGGCATTTCATTTAGCAAATTTGAAATGGACTACGAAGAAGTTCTAATGACTCTACTTCTGTGCTCTCGCTGCGATTTCATTCAGCTAGTTCTATGTCGTTTCTAGAAAAATACTAATACCTGGAAATTTCAATTAAAATTTAGGGATTCCGATAGCTTCAAAGTTTTGTATACTCTGTACCAAAGGTACACAGAGGGAAAAAACCTGTTCATAAAATGAATTGCCTTCAACTTAAAATAAGAACAAGATGGTGTCAAAATTTTTGAGAACAAATGTTCCAAATATTCCTGGAATGAGTAAAGTTGTTCTTAATCAGATAATATTTGCCTTAAAGAGCAACAAATCCGGTTTTCAACAAAGAGATATACAAGAGAGAGAGCGAATTAGCTCTTGTCAGCTAAACCAAGCATAAGTAGCTCTATAGATGTGAATCTGCAAAAGTGTACAACGGCTGAATGTGCTGGCGCGTAACACCTCTGAAAACCAGTTGTGCATCAAAAAGTGAAATCTCGATTGGTGGATTTTATGGGGAAATCGGAAACAATAATCCGTGCTCATTTTCGGCAAAAGCTCTACCCATATTGTTCCTTAACCACTGTATCTTACTTAGCACCAGGTGACTTCTGGCTAGTCGCTTAACTCAAGTGACACCGTTCTGAATCGATAGAAGTGATGGAAACCGAAAGGAAGCAGGCATTGAAGTCTGTACAGGAACGACTACTTTGAGGGGAAAAAAATAAAAAACAACAAGATTGGATTGCATATCGGCAACTCAATCAAATTGGCTCCTATATTAACTACACTCAGAGAAAAAATAGAGAGTTTCAGTCTTGAATTAAGAGCATCAGTCAAAAGTACGGTAAGAGTAAAAATTCTTCTTCCAAGAGTGTATTTTTGATCCCTACATTCTTATTCAAGAGCTTCAGTCCTTGATCAAAGTACGCATAGTTCACAAAATAGTGGGCCTAAAGAAGTATTTTAAGTGGGGAGGAAGGGGGTTGGGTTTTAGAGACACGACTGAGCCGACTGACCAACGTGGTGTTGGAGAGCGTTCGTACTCAAATTATTCATTCTAGTTATATCTGAGTGTACGCGAAGAAAATTTACCCCACTAACATCAGAAGGGCCGATACGGGGAGCGGACACGCTCAAAGCTTCTATAACTTGACAAATGTTTCTGATGTCAGATTTAGCTATAAACCTGCCTTTGGGTTTTCCAAGCGGTTATAGCAATTCTGTAACCCGCTATAAATGTTCTCACGCTAGAAAAGAAACCTTTTAGTGATGTTAACTCCATCCTAAAGAGAACATTTATTGTGACAACTCAATATTTTACTTCAAATTTTTGCCGCCATAGGAAAACAAGTTCGTTAGGGGGGGGAGGCAAAACTGTTGACCGTTTTTCGTTGTCCAAAATAACAATTTTTTTTTTTCTTCTCCTCCTTTCTTTTTTTTTTTTTTGTGGTGAATGTGGCAGCTTACTCATCACACTAGCCAAACACAAACAAACAAAAGAGAGCTTTGTTGAGCTGTTCATTTTTCTCATCTGCTGACTGTTAATGTGTGACCGCTCAGTTGGATCGCTCTCTAAAAGTTGTTATTGAATGAGCATAACAAGAATAGCTCAACTGAGAACGGTCAACTGAAAACCAAAACAAATCGATACAAAGTGTTCTGCTCAGAGAGAGAGCAAGCGTGCATGTTTTTTCGGTTACGTTCGTGCGCAGACCGCAAAGGGGTAAACGGTTAACTGTTATTTCCGAGCTCCGCTCAAAACGAGTAGGCCAAGCTAACTTCTTTATACCAGCGATGGCCAGCGAGAGCGAGGCCAAAAAGTGAGAGTGTATTAGTGTGCGAAAATAAAGCTCCGTGAATCTGCTTCGACCTAATCGCTTCGAACTCTGTCGAGCGAATGACGCCTTTTTGCTCTTTTGGTCTCAGCTTCGGCAAGCGCTCGGGTCGTGTACATGAGAATAGCGAAATGTTTTCGGCCCCGGGATGCCATCAAGGGCCATCGCTGCTTTATACCCTTGCAAATGTTTTAATCAGAGTTTAAGAACGCCAGCATTAAAACAATCAATTTGTCTAACCAATACCAATGGAAGCTATAAGATATAGTTATCCGGTTTTGACCAAAACTTCCAAATCTATGTGAAAGCGCATAATATTAATAATCGCTGAAGTGGGAGACGTTAACATCAAAAACAAAAATAGTTTTTCTCACAAAGACCTACTTTTCGACCGATAGATCCTATGGCGCTATAAGATATAGTGATCGGTCGGTTCCGACATTTGAGTGTCGTAAAAAGAAGACTCTGTGCAAAATTTCAGCTCGATAGCTTTAAAACTGAGAGACTAGTTCGCGTAGAAACAGACAGACAGACAGACAGACGGACGGACAAAGCTCAATCGATCACTCGTCACCCTGATCAGAATATATATAGTTTACAGGGTCGGAAAGAATATTTCATGTTGAAACTCCTAATTTATAATACCCTTTGCAAGGGTATAATGACTCAGGTGAAATGTTTACGACGCAGCAAAGTGTGCTTCTCTGTTAGATACTCTTTTGCAGAAATTATTCAGCTTTTCGCTCTCACTTACGCTCCCTGGTTCAATCTTTTTGTTCTCCAAAATGCATTTGGTTATCTTAATAAATTTACCCAGGGTTCCCCCAACACACAATGAAGATGTTCGGCCGCATCAAAAAGCAAAAAGTATTAGAGGAACTTTGCGCTGCCTCTAAATTTTGCTGGTGCTCGACGATAGTGCCCAAAAAGGTACTTTAAAGTGGCAGTAGGAAATTACTGTGGTTAGAACGAGACGACCATAACTCAAAAGTATCCAGAGATAGCGAACAGCTGACCAAAAAGTATTTAGAGAGCGTAAAGGAGAGGGAACAGCTGACAATTTTCTGACAAAAGCGGTGTCGACTGAGCAAAGTTCCTCTCTAATACTTTTTGCTCCATGCCAGCATTTGGTGTGAACTGACGAGTATGTTAGTGCCACAGGCACGGTTGCCACTTGAGAAAGAAAAAATGCACCAAAAAAAGTCAAAAAAAGAACCATTTTTATAAAAAAAAGAGCCAACAATTTTTTTTTTTACTTTTTCATGTTATATCTTTAAAATATCTCTTTGACAATAACGTAAAATAGCACAATCTTCTCATTTCTGAAGTGTTCTTAAACTTAAACAAAAAATTTAAAATTTTTCATGTATTCAATATACTAATATTATATAAATCACACTCTGAGATCAGTTGCTTTCCTATATTTACAAGTCTTTGACAGACCACACATAATTTGGCTCTGTACTCGTACAGAGTTCCTTACATAGCATTATTTTTGATACTGAATCAAATTCGAGTTTATTTCTCAATTTGGGTTTTATCAAACTGATGGTAAAAAATTTACGCTCTGCCGAAGCAGAACTGTGTGGAAGGGACAGTATGTATATTTCTTTCCTACTAATTCCTTAAACAGTAGGAAATTGAAATTATTGAAATTTATTTTGAAATTATTGAGAATTACTTTTTAAGTAGATTCTAGTCTTATATAAAGGAAAGGTAAGCGAATACGTTCTGATTGAAACTTCGTATTTAAATCATTAATAATTTTCAGAATATATTTTAAAAAGTAGAAATAACTTTTAATTTTAAGTTTAATCATTAAATTGACTATTTCTTTTGGGTTAATATAGTTGACTTCTAGGGTCTGATCTAAGAAAAATAATTGGAGAGCATCCCACATGACAGCCATCTTGTCATTGCTATTCCCAAAATTTTTGTGTGGTTTTACTTCGCATTTTTAATTCCTAAGTCCTTTTCGGGCTCCACGCAAAATATGAATATATATTTCGGCAAAGCAATTCAATGCTCGATGGCAATTTTTTGCATGCGTATCCCTAGCAAAGGTATAGGGAATGGCAAGTGCATTTCAAGTAAAACAAGTTTGTGTCCCCGCTTAGCTTGGTTTTAAGGTTAAAAGAAATGATTTTACTGCATCACATTTTTCTAACTCAATCAGTGTTAAAAATGCGTCTTTTATCATACCTGTTAGAGCGTGAAAATAGCGTGCCACTAACACAAGGGCCTTTCTGTTTGCCACATCAGTTATTTCGTCGACAATTAGGGAAAACTTCGAGATTTTTAATTCAGTTACAATCAGGGCTTAATCCCGAAACGAATTTCGGTTCCGGTTCCGGTACCGGTACGTCCCGAAATGAATGTTTCGGTTAAAGGTTCTATTTCGGTTTTCATTTAATTTCGGTTTTCGGATTCGATACGGTACCCGGATTTTTGTTTCGGTATACCGGTACGTACCGATATAAGTAATACTTATTTTAAATACTGAAAAATTAACTTCTGAGATAAATCTAAATCATTTCAACTTCAACAAAAAATGAATAGTTTTACATTTAAAGAAAATTATATAGAATTCATTTTTCGTATTTCTTTACGTATGATCTAATAATTGCATTATATGCTTATAAATATTATATTATGTATTATTAGTTTTCGAATTTTATACGTCCACTATATAGAATTCTTGTGCTCCCAGTAACATAATTTCAGTCAGTGTAGTTGAGCCCATGCAACTCCTTAGTGGATTTATTATAAATTTTACGCCAGAGAATAGGCGCTCCTCGCTAAGCTGCGTAGCAGGAACAGAAAAAACAACTTTTGAAATCTCATACAATTGTGGGAAATTTGTGGAGGATTCTGACTACCTATTAAGAATGTTTTTGAAAGTTTAGGAAAAGTTTAGTGGAATCCATAGCTTATTTGTTGACACAATTGATGTATTATTATTACCAAGAAATCCTGCAAAATCATATATGCCTCAGTTTTGTCGGCGCAATCAGGTGAACCATAATTTGAACTGCATTCATTATTCAGGAGTGATTGATCAGCAAACGACGAAATTTTTTTTAGAAATATTTAGTAAAAGATCGATACAAGTATTTTTTGCTCAGTACTTAGCGTTACGTTATACCTAGGGTCCAAAAATATGCCACATAAAAAAGGATTGTTTTTAAAAAGGACTTCTCTAGCTTTTCTATTTCGTATTATTTATTAACTAGCCTTATGCTACCGTTTTTGGCCTCTTATACTAGTGTGAAGTATTAGGTTTAAGAGTACTTGGCATTGTCTTTAGTCCTATCGATAATGTATAAGTGTTTTAATGTAAGATTTAATGAGAAAATGTGGAAATTTGTTGTAGATGGTGTTCTGCTAGAGTCGCGGTGAGTTGAGCTCCTTGGCTAAGACTCTCTTTAACCTTCTCCTTTGAAGTACTTTTTGGATTCTGCGTTTTCTTAGTAATTTTTTAGCCATATGTATGCAAATATTTTAGTTTGCTGCCAAAAACCAATCAGTCATAGTAAGTTAAGCGCCCTTTCAATATGCGAGATTTTCTAGCAAGTGTTATTTTACATAGGGGTGCTTAAATTTTATGACTCTTAAAAAAAGTTGCAAGAAAAAATGCCATTGTGTAAAGGACGTGTTATGATTGTTTTTTTGCATTACAAACGTCTGACTAAAACTGCGATGCGCTCAGCAAAGGCAAAAAACCGAAACCGTACCGGTACCAACATTTCGGTTCCAATTAACGGTAAACGGTTTTCGGTTCCCAACAAAAAATTTGTTTCCGATTCCGGTTTCGGTCGGTACGCGATTTGAAACGGTTTATTTCGGTTAACGGTTCCGGTTTCGGTTCCGGTATTATGCCCTGGTTACAATGCGTTTTATGGATTTCTTGCCAAGTTCCTTGGACATTTGCGTTGCCTTGGTTCGCCCACATTTGATGTCCATAGCAATTTTCGAGTCAGGACAGCACACCCGCAACAAATTTGGCAAAAAGTCCTTGACTACAAATGGAAGATTGTGCATCATAAGGAACATTATAAGCGCATATTCCCCATTGTGAACCTGCTTGTTGTGTGAAGTTTTTTCACTTGTAAAGCCATCTATTTTTACTTGGTTTTCCTTTGTCTTCATATCCCTGATATGCACACCTAGCCTGTCGTGTCTTTGGAGGCCGGTTAGATGGTTTAGTAAGCACTTGTCACAACACATCATATGTTCTACCAGACCAGCCAAACGCTTCACCGACAATTCTAAGCACGTGCTGCAATTATTGACAGAATTAGCAAATCAATTATTGCGATTAATTTGTTTGCTACGATAAGAAGTAAAAGGTATGTATTAAATAACAAAATAAGTGTTTGTGACCTGTAATGGTGCGTCCCAAAATTCGACATTGATTTTAGTGCTTCTAAGAGATATAATGTATACTTATAAATTAATCTTTCGTAGAGCAGAACTTTTGAGGTTCGACCGGGTTCGGTATAAATGTTATTTTAAAAATTTGTTGAATGGTTTTACGAAGTGAAAATGTCCAAAATCAGCTGCAGGTTTCCGCAGGTTTAATTTTAAATTCATTTTTTTAGCAACAATGTCAGTGTCCAAGCGGGTGCTATTTGCAGTATGGGAGTTGGAAAAGCACGCTGTCAAAAAATTTTCTTCGGTGCAGACATATGATTATGATAATGTTTTCGAGTAAAATAAATATGAAATCAGCGAATGCGTCAAAATACCTGAGCTCATTCAAAATTTTACCAAAAAATGCTTATTGAAATAGAGAGAGAACAGTCGAATGCGAAATGATTTTCAAGCCAAAAACAAGGACTGGTTAGATTGTGAGCTTATATTGGTGGACCAAAGCTCAAGTGCTGGACGACCTGAAGTTGATTATACGGAATGTAAAGAAAAAACAAAATAGAAACCGGACATCATTCAGATTATACCTCATCAGATACCCATTAGAGACAATTGCGGAAATTAAAAAAATAAATAAATAAAATGTTTAACGAAAAAAAGTTGTTTTAAAGTTTGTTTAATATTATTCTATAAAATATATTTATTTATTCATTAAAAGAAAATGTTATTTAAAAGATATAAAGAAGTTTCTGCTATATTCACCATTTCTTAAAAATAAAAAGTTTTGCATGGGTATAATGAATTTCTTCTCTTGTCGTTTTTAAAATAATAAAGTGATCCGATTCATACCAAAACTTGTAAAAAACATTAAAAGAAAAGATTGTTATAAAAAATTGGTAAATAAATGCCTCAGATTCGGGCAGACCATTAAAAAAAAATTAATTAAATTTTTTAAAAAATCAATAAAAAAATTGCACTAAATCGAAAAATTATTTCTATATTAATTTTGATTTGTGACATATAATATTTATCTTTAAAACAAAACACTCCGTTGAGAAATAGCATCATTTTTGCAGAAGTTATTAATAAATCGCCCCTAAATCAGCCATTTCTCCCAATGTGAAGCGCCGCAAAATGCACGCCCATCATTATTCCGTAGCCAGCGAAAATGATCAAGCCACTGCGACCGAAATTTGCGGTGGGCGGATACAGCAACTTAAAGACAAAAATTTAATTATGCGACAGGCGCTATAAAATGTTGTTTTTCAAACTCACTTTTTGTTTTCCACCTGAGAACTAGTGTTTGTGGTCTCAGCGTCTGTGTAAGAAGACTCAGTGGAAGTTTCTCTTTTTTTGTAAGAAACCTAAACGTATAATCAACTTATAAGGCTGTTGTACTGGTGCCTAAACTCTTTTTGCTTACTTGTCCATTTTTTCACAAATTAGCTAAGCGCTTAATCTCACTACTAAAATTTTCGCAGCCGCCACCGGCTCAAAATCATGCGTGAAATACAGTATTCCTAGTATTAGCGAGGGGCATAGGTTCCGATTATTTACAGAGTTGCATGTCGTGATTTCGATAGTTTTCAGTGTTGACAGGGAAAAAAATATCCAGATCTACATTAGGTGCGGAATAATGTTCGAACTTTTTCGCTTAAGCCAATTATAAGCAAAAAGAGCCAAAAAGAGCCAAATCCAATAAAAAAGTGCCAGTGCACCAAGAGGGAAAAAAAACACCAGTTTTGGTGCAAAAACACCTAGTGTGGCAACCGTGGCCACAGGGGCTATGACTGGGGAACTCTATTCTACAAGCAAGTGTTCCTCAGCCACAGAAAATTTTTTCGCTCTTGGTTTTTCGATGTTGTACTTTGATTCATCATCGCAAGCAAATAGATAGTTACCATCAAACAACAAAAGCATAAAAAAATCCAAAACAAACACATTTGGTTCGTTAACAGGTTATGGTCACCGTATTCCAGCAATAGAAATTTATTGATATTGGCTGAAACTGTCGTGGAGAAAGCCAAGAGACTTAACTTCTGTTACTAAACTTCAAATTTGTCCGGCCGGAACTTTTGAGGGCGCTGCAAGGATAGGCCAGAGGTCCGCTGGCGGAATTCATTTGTGATTGACTTGTGTCACTTTGGGCCTTGATGATGCCAAACACTGCTTAAATAAACCTTTAAGCAGTTGAGCTTTAAGCTTTGTGAACACTAAAGCTACTTACGAGTCGATAACAGTATGTTAAGAAGCTAAAAGCTTGAATATGTGATTCCGGTCAATGCTAGGTGAGCTTGGTTTGAGTATTCGATTTAGATGGTTTGCGTTTTCGCTTTGGAAGCTAAAAGCTTGAATATGTGCTTCTGGTCAATGCTAGCTGAGCTTGGTTTGAGTATTTGATTTAGATGGTTTGCGTATTCGCTTTAATAGCTGGAAATGGCCAAATTGGCAACACTGTCTGTCATGTCAATACCATCACTGTCGAAAAATCACCGTTTTTGCACGACTGGCCGGCCGACGAGCGAGACGGCCTCTTTTGTCTGCGGGTGCGAGCGGGATGACGAAACCAAAAAAAAACTGCACGAAATGTTCCGTTACTTTTTGAACGGTGCGAGCGGGATGCAGGATGGCTGTTTAATTTGATTGGTGGGAATGGGGATCTTGTCCGTGAACTTTTCTTTTGGTCTTTCGCCTGTACCAAAATTTCTTTCTTTTCCCACACGTTGCCGAAAGGAGTCGAGATGTCCACCCAGCCAACTGGGACCGTCCAGCCAGGGGCTCAGCCAGTCTATTATCCGCCTCCAACTGCCTATTCCTGTCCTCCTTATGGCTATTACCAGCCCCCAATTGCCTATGCCTACCCACCTTATGCAGCTCCATACCAGCCACCCAATCCCAATAGCTACCCTTCATACCAGCCACCCAATCCCAATAGTTACCCTCCATACCAGCCACCCAATCCCAATAGCTACCCTCCATACCAGCCACCCAATCCCAATAGTTACCCTCCATACCAGCCACCCAATAGTTACCCTCCCACCCAGCCCCCTAATCCCAATAGTTACTCTCCAACCCCGCCCCCTAATCCAATAGAACAAGCACCCATAGACTCAGAAAACGAACCACCACTACCAACCCCGCCCCCTAATCCAATAGAACAAGCACCCATAGACTTAGAAAACGAACCACCAACTCCAATAGCACTAACTGCCATAGACTGCCCCATATGCCAGAAAACTGTCCGATCTCGATACATGGCTACACATGTAGCGACTGAGCATCCGGGGCAGAAAATGCACTGCCCCAAGTGTTGTCATGGATACAAAAACTGGAGGACATTTAAAACTAGGCAATGCTGCAATAAGATGAATACAAGAAAAAGAAGGAACAGCATAGAGACAAGGGCGCCTCTCTACATGACGAAGCATTTCCCTGAAGGGCCATATAAAGAATGGATAAGGAAGTGGGTGAGGATGTAAGTAAAAACTAACACATTACTTGACATATACATTTATTACTTATATCCCACAGGCCGGGCCCACCTACCACCCCCAAATAGTACCCAGAGGCGGGCTAATCCAAAAAATTTTTAACCAAAGGCTTCTTGGCAGATGCATACCTACAGCTACCTCTTGCTTGTATTAATTCTTGGAAAAAAACAGTCCTTTTTAGTATTGTGAGCTTAGAAAAACTTAAAAATTTGTTTAATTTTCTTTAATTTGAGGTACTCATTATATTTAAATATATATTATTTTATTATATTAAAAATTTAACCTAAAAATCGTTTTTAGCTGATGAAAAAAAAAGTTTTTATATAGTTGAAAAAAAATGGGAAAAACAGTCGGTTCAGTATTTTGCGCTTAGAAAAACTTTAAATTTGTTACACATTTTATGACCCTTCATTGTCCTTGCCAGATAGCTTCTCCCGGACGCGGCTTATATCTGGCTGGACGCTGGCAACCGGCAGGAAATCAGAGTCCGTACATACGCGGTCTCCCGGCAGGCATCGCCAGCTAAGGCTTGCGTTTTAAGACATTTTTATGTTTTTGCCAGGTGACTTCTCCTGGGTGCGGTCTGAATCTGGCTTCTGGACGCTGGCAACCCCGGCAGCAAATCCCTTCTCGTACACTTTCTTCGTTTTTTTTCGTTTGCAATTAACGTTCGTACATCCGCCTTCTCCCGGCGAGTCAGATTCATGAGGTTGCCGGGCATCGGCCAGCTGAGGCTTGCGTTGTAAGCAATCGCAAGTGGCCAATGGACTACGGCAAAATTCGCAGTGCAGATCTCCGCCCCGCCCACCGCTTCCATGGCTACCACCATGATGTCGAGGTTGCTGTTGGTTACGCTGCATTTCTTAAGAAATATTCACATACTAAAAATAATAATTATAAAATAATACGCTTATACTTACTTTCCGCGGTTATTTCTCTTAAAACAGTGTGCCCGTTTTCTTTTAATAAAGTTTCGACTAAGTTTCATACATTTCTCCATATGCTTATGCCTATTGATCGACAGTGGACTATCGACTATCGACTCTAATCTATGGACCACCAACAAACGCTTTCAATAATAAAAATGGAGAACATGGATAAAGAGACGAGCAAGATATACACTTCCCAGGACGGAATTGATGTAACCGCAGGACAACTCTGTATTGGGGAATACAATCGTTGGCGAGCAGAGGATTACGAAAAGTAAGTAAAGTCAAATAAAACCATTTTTTTTTCATGGATACGCCATGAGCGATGTCAATCTTCGAAAGATTGTGTACAACTTCACAATTTAGAGCCGGATGTTTTTTTTTTTAACTCCTCCCCAAAAGACGGCTTTTTTATTAAGTTTTTCTTTTTTATGAAAAAAAAAACCGTTTATTAACCCGGATTATCCACCACCGCAAAAAAAATTTTTTTATATTAAATTAAAAATTTTTATTTTTTTTTTTTTTTTTTTTTTTTTTTTTTTTTTATCCCACATATTTTTTTTTTTTTTTTTTTTCTTAAAAAAATTTTTTTTAAATAAAAATTTTTTTTTTTTTTACGCGGAAAAAAAAATATTATAATAATTTTAATAAAAAAAATATTTTTTTTTTTTATAATAGCCTATTCACACTACAGTCCATCTACCGTTTACCGTCTACCGTCAAAGATGGTACGTAAGAACTTGCCGTGCCAAATTTTCTTAAAATATTCCACCGTCAGCTGGGGATGTTCCTATCTCATGCTGTTCCAAGCGATATTTTGGGTCCACCACTAATTAATAGCCATTCGCAACTAAAATATACACAGACAACGTAGTTTGAATGTCAAAATGAAAATGCCGCGCAACAGAACACCAAATGAAATTTGAAAATATTTCCAAAACTGTTAATTCCGTTTATAAAATGCAATGTATTATTCACTTAATGTCATTAAATTATCTGCTTCGACTCAATTGCATCCAAATGCTTCGATGTACTGGGCAGACCATAAACATTTTGTATAAGTCCGTATCGCCCATATCGCCAATTTGTCGGATGTTTTCTAACACCTCGGCTATCCATCGAGGTATTATGTACTGCTGCTGTTAAGCAGAGGCCAATACAATTGTTAAATTTACAGAATTTTTTTTTTCTTTTTTTTCTTTTATAGCTGGCATATTTACATCATGTGGCAAGAAGAAGCCAATGATGGTGGACGGTAGACGGTAGATGGTGGCCATGTGAACACGAATTTCATTTTTCCACCATCTTCTCAACGTTCCGCCAAGATGGACTGTAGTGTGAATAGGCTATTTGGATGTAATTGTTCGCATCCATTGACGAACATGTTCGCACGAACACTCGCAAGATAGAAACATTTTATTCTCTGCTTTTAAGCAGCCCATCCACACACGCATTTGTTCGACGAATTTGTTCAGCACATTAAAATGTTCGACGTTAGTGGAGGTGTTCGTGACAGTTTTTTTGTTCGACGTTTTGTTCGCAAAGAATTGAAATGTTTCTATCTTGCGAGTGTTCGTGCGAACATGTTCGTCGATGGATGCGAACATTTGCACGAACATCATTTGTCAAAAATATTTGTAGAGTGAACACGTGCCCAAATGAGCAATGATTGTTGCTGGAATTTATTGAATACTCCCAAAATGATGAAATAATGATTTAAACTAATTTGTATCGCCATCTAGGCCATGATTGTGTTCTTTTTTCGCTGCCATATTTTCATGTTAACTCGTTGTGATTTTTGAGAAAATGATGTTCGTGAGAAATGTTCGCCTGGTTAGTGGGCAAACGTATTTTTGTTCGACGAACAAATTCGTCGAACAAATTCGTGTGTGGATGCGCCCTGCTTAATCCACAGTTTCTTATCGATAGTTGGCATATCGATAGCGTTTGTGTGGAGATACACAGCACATCATCTGGCTGGGGAACCATCAGCGTGCAAAGATTAGTAGGGGATGGTGCCAAAGGCACACTTATGCCAAATTGATGAGGCCGGCAGAGGGATGCTGTCTATAGACAAAAAGGTCGGAGAGATATCGTTGTTTAAGACGCCTTCTCAATCTGTGTGTCGCCAGATCATAGGCAAACTGTGGGAGTGTTAAACCAATTGGTCATGATTCCTGCTGGTGTGGATTGGGCGTATAATGAGTAAAGTTGTTCTCAATCGGATAAAATTTGCTTTGAACAACAACAAAACCGGTTTTCAAGAGAGTAGAGAGAGGGCGAGAGAGAGCGAGTTGGCTCTCTTTTGATCTCCCTCTTGTCAGCTCAACAAAGCATAAGTAGCCCTCTAGACGTGCATCTGCAAAAATGTTCAACGGCCGAATTGGCTAGCGCGTTATTCCATACGTTGAATGCATGAGGTACCGGGCTCAAATCCCAGTCAAGCCCAAACCAATTTTTCTGTGTTTTTCTGAAAAACTTAAAACGAGGTCAGGTGGGGGTCGGAGAATATATGGGTCGAGGAGAAGCAAGGAGTCTTGCCTCCCTTCACTTCCAATCAAAAGAGGTATGTTCCCGTTCCCCATTCCACCCCATTGTGAGAAATCCGCCCACACCTGGTCCAAGTGCAATCAATTTTTTTTTCCTAGGTGAGTTTAAAATGTTCTTGAAAACGGAACAATATTAACTCAAATCATGTTCTCAAAAATGGAACATTATCAACTCAATTTGAGTTTTTGCGTTCTCAAAAAATTGTTCTTAAAGTGAGAACATTGCACTACATGTGAGAAAACCCGTTCATGCATACTTTTTGATAACGTTTGTGCTCATTTTAAGTCCAATGTTCTCGGTTTTTTCCCTCTGTGCAGTGACAACATCTGCCTGGATATCCGCCGAAGAATCACTCTCGCAAACCGATGCTACTACGGGCTCAGTAGGGAGCTCAAGAGCAAAGACCTCACGCGAAGACGAAAATAGCGCTATTTATGACAACGACAGCAGCGGATGAGGCGGCGATTAGCGTGTTCGAAAGAAAAATTCTTCGATGGATTTAAGGACCTTTAAAAGTTGGCGATGATTTCCGCATTTAAAAGAATACCGAAATGTATGAGCTCTACGGGGACACCTCTCTGGTCAAGCGCTTAAAGCAACAGCGGCTGCGCTGGCTAGGACATGTCACCCAGATAGACGAAGAAGCTCCAGTAAAGCAGGCGTGTAAATCAAAGGCGGCTGAATATGGAGGAGGCGGCAAGAGGGGAAGACCACCAGTAAGATTGGACGACCAGGTGCAGGCTCGAACATAGCAGAAGTGATTGGAGGACATTAATAGCAGAGGCCACACAGTGTAAGATTTTCCAATCTAGGGGGACTTAATTGAAAAAAAAAAATTATTTTTAAGGACAATGAGCTTTTAGAAGTCAATTTAAAAATATTCAAATGCGACAAAAACAAGCACAAAACAAAACAAACAATTTTTGTTCAGAAGATAACGTTCCTTAAGCCGGTGCTTGTGAAATGCATGCAAAATTGCATTGGTCAACTAGCAACAGTTCAGAAGTTTAGTCGTCGAACTTATTTTTCCCATAATTGTGGGAGCATTATTGATTTTTAGCGCTCTAAAGGGACTTTATAAGTGGCATACAAATTGTTTATTATTGTTTGGAAATAAGTGCCAAAATGTAAGTATATTTTTAACAATATTTTATTTTTGGTGGAAATAAACGTACAACATTTAATCACATTCAAATCAACCAAAACATACATTGTTTGCAGAAAACAATTCTGAATCAGGATCAGAAATAAAATTTTGCCCATATTTTGCCCAAAGACCTTCAATTCAGCAATGAGTAAAATAACACGCGCAGAGTTTTTCGAGGTTTGGGAAAGCAACGTAAGAACAGTTAAGCTTAACTCACTCCTAGAGCACGCAGCGATGATTTTTGGTCATGATATTGACCATAGAAAGTTGAAGTTGCACTTAACATGAATTTGAGCTGAGGTGGACTAAATCTAGAAGACATAAATCCAGATTTATGACCAACAATGCAAGTTGGCTTCAGGGCACAATAAAAGGCTATAATTATAGGATTGATGTCGCGCCTTCAATCTCAAACCGCAGCGAAAGAGTTACAAAACTATCTTATGATCAATCTAGTGAAGAAAGTGGTGATTTAAATTCAGAATCTGATTAAATTTGCAAAAATAATTTCGCCTAGTATTTTTATCAAAAAATTGTGAAAAATATGAAAATCGCTTTTTTCTTTTAATAAATGAATTACCTTTAAAACCCAACCATTTTTTCATTAGTACGGCCAACAATTTTGAAGTTACAAGCAAAAGTATGAACATTTAACAAAAGTAATTAATTAAAAAAAATTTTTTTTTCATTATAAATTTTTAAAAAATATTTTTTAAATTGGCTAAAATTAAAACAAAAAATACTAACCTGATACTTTTTTGAAAAAAAAAAATTTTTTTTTAACGTAGATTTGTATGTTAAAAAAAAAAAAAATTTCTGGTTTTTACTATTTTTTGCGCCCTTTAAGGAGCCACGCCCACTTTAACTTTTCGTCCTGAAATTTATTTGGGGAATATTTAAACATTCAGTCCAAAGTTCAAGTCGATAGCTTGAAAAATACGACTGCTATTGAATTAAGTCCCCCTAGATTGGCAAAATCTTACACTGTGGGCCGAGACCGTCATGCGGTTGAGACGCAATCATCGGGCCAATAAAGAAGAAGAAGAAAAAGTTAGCTTACCTCTGTTTTGATTTTTTCGGTCTTCGACGTTCGTACTAGACGGAAGTATTGATATCTTCGTAAAATGCTTCGCTCGTACCGGGCGTCCCAAGACACACACCCTTTAGTTTTCCTCCACCTTACATTTACATTTCTTGGATCAATATTTCTTCAGTACAACTATCCCTGAAATTGACAATATAGCTTATTACAAAATTTTGCACAACAAATGCATTAAAAAAAGTCCAATGCATCACAAATTCAAACTGCAAGGACAAAAGAGTAATTATAATTGAATTAGATACAGAACCAACTTGCCAGAAAACATGTGTACGTTTTACAGGGATGATTACTTAATAAACTACAGAGAGGAAAATTTGTATTCATTAGAAACGTATCGTAGGAATTTGCTTCTTGGAATGTACAAAACAGCTTTTCGACTCAAAATGTTAAATAATGATTTTTGTCAGTGTAACCAAAGCTTATAAAAATCAAGGTCCAACTCACAGAACTGCACAGTTGCATTGGGACATTGGTCAAACGTATAAGATATCCGTGTTTTACAGTCATGCAACCTTCTCGAGAAGCATTTCAGAATTTTGAGTATGGAATGAAAGTAGTCGGCTGGCTGCCTACTGCAAAGGGAAAGCAACTCTACGTGGTACTAAAAGCGTTTATGATGGGGGCATTGATCTGTGCGCCTTGTGGAATGTTCGCAGGCTACATTATGGAATTTGCGGACTATACACCAGGTGAACTATTCACATCACTGCAAGTTAGTTTCAACGCAGTGGGAACTGTAGCAAAAGTGATTATACTAGTCCTGAATCTATGGAGATTTCATCAGGGCAAAGAGCTGCTAAGTCGGCTGGATGAGTACTGCAACGAAAGGGCTGAGCGCATTCAGATTAACTTGTCCGTTCGAAGGTGCAATTCGATCTACCTTGTATATCTAATACTCTACTCGGGGTTTATTTTATGTACATGCATTACTTCTGTACTCAATGGAGTCGCACCCTGGCGTATCTACAATCCCTTTTTGGATTGGCGTAAAAGTACCCAGAATTTGTGGATATCTTCTACGCTGCAGTTTATCTTAACCTACTTTCTCAGCATACAGTGTCAATTGTCGGATGTGTTTCCTGTGCTGTGCGCTACCATGATGCATGTCCACATCAATCTTCTGCAGCAGAAAGTTACTAAGCTGCGAACCGATCCCAGCGAGAGCGAAGGGGAGAGCTACGAGCAACTGGTGAACTGTATTGAGTACCATAATCTAATTAAGGAGTGAGTAACAATTCTTAATTTTCTAATTTTTTTTTTTTTTTTTTTTTTTTATGTAATAAATCGGGACTTTCTTGACAGATATAGCAACTTAATACGGCCCGTAATATCCCGCAGCATCTTTATACAATTTCTACTCATAGGAATTTGTTTGGGTTGCGCATTGGTCAATCTACTTCTATTTTCCGATTTCTGGAGCGGTGTGGTTACTGCTGTGTATATAGCTGCCGTAATGCTTCAGACATTTCCCTTTTGCTACTACTGTGAACTGATCAAAGACGATTGCCAGGACTTGGCTCTGGCCATATTTCACTCCAACTGGGTTGGTGCCAGCAAAGGCTACAAATCGACATTGATCAGTTTTTTGCACTGCGCTCAGCAACCAATTGAATACACTGCGGGGTCCACATTTCCCATTGGCATGGAAACTAATATCAAGGTATGTCGTCCTAAATATATCTAAATTTTTTCCCGATCTAAATGAAATGCAATTATTTATTTAAGATGGCGAAGCTGGCCTTTTCTGTGATTACTTTTACAAAGCAATTGAACTTAGCCGAAAAGTAAGAAGCGAAATGCAGCTTGGCAAGATTAATGTTCGGAGTGTTGGTAATAAAACATGTTTAAAAATTTAGGCTTTATGAACAAATCGTCACCCTGCTTTTAGATTAAATAAACTTCACAAATAAATAAATAAATGCATCTGTTATACACTCAGAAAAAAGGTAGGTTCGAAAAAAAATTATTCAATAGCAAAATTAATGTTTTAAGTACGATTTCTTTAATCAAGAAACACTTGATTTAAGGGGTTAGACCAGTCCAGAATCTTCGAAAAATAATCAATTTTGTTTTTATACCCGTTACTAGTAGAGTGTATAGGGTATACCAAAGCCGTGCAAGTGTACGTAACAGGCAGAAGGAATCATTTCCTACCATCTCTATAAATATAAAAGAGAGTGCTCTGATTCACTGACTGATTAACTGACTGACTGATTGGCAATCATCGCACAGCCTAAACGGTAAGAGATAAAGAGCTGTAATTTGGACAGGAGTTTCTGTTAGTGGTGAAAGTGCGTACTAAGACAGAGTTTTGGAAAATTCCTCTCGGAAAAGTCGGAAAAGCGTCGGAAAAGTTTGTATGGGAAAGATGGTATTTTTCATCCGATTGACTTGAAACTTGGTTTGTAAGCATAGTACGCGAAATAATTCGACACGTGTATTCCCGATTTTGGAAAATCCACCCGCGAGGAAAATATCCGGAAAATTCTGAACGCAAAAATCTATTTTTCATCCGTTTTGCTTGAAACTCGGTTTGTAAGGAGAAAATACGAAATAATTAAAAAGGTTATTCACTGGCGTTAGAAAATTGGACCTGACGGTCGGAAAATTCCCGGAAAATTTCTGTTTGAAAAACAAACTATTTTTCAGCCGATTGGCTTGAAACTCGGTTTGTAAGGACAGAATACGAAATAATTAATAATGTGATTTTTCGACCGATGTTCCTTTAGGTATATGTTAAAGTCATCCGATAAGCGCATTTGTACCAAATAACTTCAAGCAAAAATTGGTTAAGTTAACTTTAAAAATGACGGAGGAGATAGCATAGAAACAGACGGACGGACCAGATTTTTTTTGGAAAAACCCTGCACATGATTTTAATGATTGGGGGTAGAATAGACGCGAAAATAATCCTATATAAATCCTGCATACCGCGTTTAGAGCTGCGCGAGATTAAAATCGCGTTATATAGCAAGCGACAATATAGGAAAACCATTTGTGGCCAATTTTAATGATCGCATATCGTTAAAAATATGAACCGGTTTCAATACTGATACTGAGCTGATTCCATTTTTGAAGCGAGCTGCTCCCAAACGCTCCACATGATTTTGATCTAACTTTCACTTGCATGGAATCTTCCAGATTCCATCGTTCCAAATCGTCCCTAATTATCCTTCAATCCATCATTATTATATGCGGAAGCATATAATCCACATAATTCTGATAAGTTTGATCGAAATTGAATGACTATAGGATATAGCTGCCATAGGAACGATAGGTCGATAAAGTAAGTTTTGTTTTTAATGTTAGAGCCAAAGCAACACATCACAAAATTCTTTCTCACGTTTGGACAATTTTTTTAGATTCAATTGAAGCGACGTCTGGGAATCTTGATTCGGATGGGGATGATGATGCCGAGCTTCAGCTGATTTTGGGGGAAATAAATAGCTACAACCCCAAGCCGATTAGTAGTAAAAACGAAATTATGAAGTAGCATGTATATGCTTATATCAAAGTGAGAAGGAATATATAGGAACATGTAACATAAATGTAATAATTACACATGCTGATGCGAACGGAAATGAATTCGATGCATCTCTATATTCAGAGCTGCTAACAGCGCCAACGGTGCAGAGCGTCAGAGTGTGACAACAGATATTGTTTCTGGAAGACTGAAACAAAAACAGCAACAACAACAAATTTATTTATATATTTGGCACTCCCTCACTAAAGTTCTGTTTTTGCATGTTCGCTTTTTGCGTGGACTTAGCCTTATTTCTATGTAGTAAACTCAACTACGGTTATCGTTCAAATCATTCAAAAAATAACAAAAATTGATATGATTCTGACAAAGTTTACGCTCAAAATATCCAATATTTATATACGGGGGTGGCACAGAAATCACTAGCGATTTTCGTATAAAAGCTTGTATTTTATATTAAAACTGCTCGAGCTTATATGTGAAGTGGCACCAAAAAGCACGCCTACTAGTGGTTTCCTTCTTAGCTTAAAAATCACATTGCTTGATCTCACGCCGACTTGATAAAAAAACTTGACAGTCAAGTCAATCAGCAAAACACGAATCAAGCACAGAAGAAAGAAAACTGCAGGTTCCAGGTGGATTGATGAATTGCTTCAGCCCAGCATTCGGGCGGCAATTAACAAACAGACTATTCGAGATGATTGTGTTTCTCTTGGCTCGGTTGATGGAAAGCCGTTGCCCTGATGAACGACTTCGGACTCCGTCAAATTCTACCGGGTTGTGAATTTTATTAACCCGCAATAAGTACGGAACGTAGAACGATTATTTTCCAATGTGAAGTTAATTCTTTAATCACCTGGCGCTGATGAGCTGCCCGCTAAATTGTTCAAGGCTGGAGGCGAAGAATTTGTAAGGTGCAGGCACCAACTTCTTTGCGGTAAATGGGTTGACGAAAGCATGCCCGACGATTAGAATCTAAGTGTTCTCTCCCCAATCTTCAAAAAAGGAGACCCTGCAGTCTGCGCCAACAACCGCAGGATCAGTCTCCTTCCCATCGCATATAAGGTTCTGTCGCGCAATATTTGATTTTTTGAATCTACCAAATATCCAGATAACCATTTGGTTTTCTGCGCCCTTTAAAATTATTTTGCATGTGCTCGTATACTAAGAAATTTCCAGTTGTATATTTTAATTAAATATTCGTTGTATCAATTCGTTTATTCTTCCGAGGTTTGCCAACTTATACCTATTGTATCCCGCACCACTTTATACAATTTCCAGATAACCATTTGTTTGGTTTGCTACTTAGCCATTCGCTGTGTTACTTCTCCGTAATGACTTCAGCGCCCTTTAAACATTCTTTTGGCACATACACGACACTATCAGTTTTTAAGCATGGAAACTAACATCAAGGTATGTCGTCCTAAATATTTAAATTTTTCCCGATCTAAATGAAATGCAATTATTTATTTAAGATGGCGAAGCTGGCCTTTTCTGTGGTTACTTTTACAAAGCAATTGAACTTAGCCGAAAAGTAAGAAGCGAAATGCAGCTTGTCAAGATTAATGCTCGGAGTGTTAGTAATTAAACATGTTTAGAAATTTAGGCTTTATGAACAAATCGTAACCCTGCTTTTAGATTAAACAAACATCACAAATAATTGCATTTTTATACACTTAGAAAAAAAGGTATTTGCGAAAATAATTGATTCAATAACAAATTTCATGTTTTAAGTACGATTTCTTTAATCATGAAACACTTGATTTAAGGAGTTAGATCAGTCTAGAATCTTCGAAAAAATCAGACAATCAATCTAGAACAAATTTAAAATGTAGACTCCTATTGTCTGCAAGCAGATCAAGTTTTTTTCAAATTTTTTCCACGCCCACCTAAATCCTCACAATAAATAATGTCGAATAAGTCCCACAATTTTCAAAACTTACATTTACATTTGAGCAATATATACAGTGCCGCTCAACTGAATAGGTTTGAAAAATCTTGCTCACATTTTTCCCTCTTTCTTTGCTCCAATTGAATTTTTTTCAATCTTTTCTTTTTATTTTGAACCTTCATTTGTTTACTCATTATATGCAAGAAAAAAGTAACGGGACAAATGCAACGGTAATTCAGAATTTTGCTTTCGTCGAGAAATTCGCTAAATGAGTGCTCTATTTTTGGCTCATCTGAATAGGTTTGACACTTTTGACTTCACTTTTTGATTGACTGCGTGAATGAAGAAAGTTGAATTCTTTTGAATTCCAAAATTTAAAGCAACTACTTTCAGTTTTTTGTAAAATGGGCCACGGAAAACCTTTAACCGATTTTGAAAAGGCAAAATAAAAGGCTATATTGATTCTGGTTTAAAACACTATGAAATAGCCAAGAAAATCGGTCGAAGTCAGAACGTTGTAAGTAATTTTCTTCGTAATGAAGCTGACTATGGAAAAAAAATTAATGGAGGAAAAAAATGTGCAACAACAGCATCGGAGAGGCGACTTATCCTACGAACTGCCCCAAATTCCCACCTTTCTGCTGGTAAAATTAGGGAAGAATGCGGCGTAAATGCTAGTGTGGCCACTGTAAAACGAATTATTCGAAGCGCCAAATACTTGAAGAGATTGAAATTAAAAAAAAAAATCACCTCTTAATGATGCTCGAAAGGAAGCACGACTTCGATTTGCTCGAGAACACATGACGTGGAACAAGGAGTGGAAGACGGTGGTCTTCTTCGACGAAAAGTAGTTCAACCACGATGGACCGGATGGCTATAATTACTATTTCCACGATATGCGAAAGGAAGAATGTTTTTTAAGTCGTCATCACTCATGTGCAGGTGGAGTTCTAATGTGGGGAGCCATATTGTTTTATGGGACATGCGAGCTCCAGTGTGTCACCTCGAAGATGAACGCTAATGTGTACAAGACTGTGCTCCAAAAGGCTTTTCCCCAGTTTTCGGAGGTTCATGGTCATAGTCCATGGACGTACCAACATGACAACGCTTCCATCCATACCGCTCGGTTTGTAAAACTGTGGATTAAAGATCGAAACGTCAAATTGCTCGAGTGGCCGCCTTACTCCCCTAACGTTAACATTATCGATGACATTTGGGGACTTTTGTCCAGGAGAGTATACGAAAGAGGAAGACAATTTAGGGCCGTTTTCTCATGTTGCTGTTTTTGCAAATCTAGGTGGATTTGCTGTATTTGCTTTGCTCATGTTCATGGTTAGCCATCTAGATGGTTTTTGTCGCCATCTACTTCATCCTCATGTATTTCAAAACCATGTACATGCTTAACCAAATTATGTATTTTTATGTGTGCACGCATATGGTCACACTGAAAAATATTTAAAATAAAAAAACAACTGCTGCCAAAAACAGTTAAGTCTGTATTGATTAAAAGTAAACCCAAAATGAAAAATATTGGATGTGGTTTGTGTACGCAAGACACCTGCAGACATAGCCGAAGAGACAGATCCGCATATTAATTCCCCTAGTTCATTGCTTAAGCTAAGTTCACACAGGCAGATAATTTAGCCAAATTTTGATTAAAATAGAGATGATTGAAGATTTTACAGGATTTAAAACAAAAGCTATAGTTTCATACGCAAATAATTTGATCAAATATGCCCGAAAAGTTCCACAATTTGGTCTTTATGGCCAAATTTTCATCAAAATTTGTCCAAATTATTTGCCTGGGTGAACATAGCTGTAGACTTATTGCTTAATCTCCCATCATAGTAATAAGTCGTTAAAAAAAATCCTTCTCCTCCTCTGTAAAATGCATGCTTTACTTTTTAAAATTGGCGCGCAATAATTAAAACAAAAATTCGCCGATTGACAAGGCGCTGCCAACTCAATTTTTGTGCCTTTCCACCCCTCCCGGTGTGTGTTTGAAATAATTAAGAACAAGGGTGAGCATACCAAATACTAAATTATGCTAAAACAGTGTTCTTTATTAATTAAGTTACCCAGTGCCTCGAAATTTTGCTTTATAGACTCTGTTTAATAGTCTTAGTGGTCAAACCTATTCAGTTGAGTTTTTTATACACTTGAAAAGTGTATTATAATTTTGCCCAGAAGTTTGCAACGCATAGAAGGAATCATCTCCGACCACATAAAGTATATACATATATTCTTGATCAGCATGACGAGCTGAGTCGATTAAGTCCGTCTGTCTGTTTCTACGCGAACTAGTCCCTCAGTTTTGGAGCTATCGAGCATTTGCCATACAAATGTTCGTTCGGAAAATGGGTTTTAGTAAGAAAAACTGGTTTGTTCTCAATATTACTGCTCTCAAACACGGTCATGGGTAATATGTATTGCTTTTAAGCTGACCTGCGAAGTTTGGTCGAAGTCGCTAACCGTTGAGACAAGCTATTTCAAGTGAATCAAAACTTCGGTACAGACGAAGTTAGCTTTGCCTTTCTCGTTTTGTTATGTTTTTGAAAAAATAATAAAAATTATATAAAAACAAAACAAACAGAACAGAAACTTTGCTATTTTACAATTGACTGACTCTTTTATACAACAAAATTTATTTCGCTCAAATCGGAGTGCTTGTTAAGGATATACAACGTTTCCCCAAAAAAAAATAAATGCGGCACTGTATAATCCCTGAAGTTTTCATCAAGATCAGATAATAAATAGATTAAATTTACATTGAATTATTTTCGCATACTTTTCAGCTTCAAGTCATAGATCTTTTGGACCTAATGGGGGCTTATGTGGTAAGGTAAAGCTGCTGACTTGTTCAACTTGGCCCGATCCTGGCTTAATGCGCCTCAAGTCGACACGCACCTCCTCGTTGGTAACCCAGAATAACAGAGTGATGCATCTGCAAAGCTGCTGGCTAACATGAGCGGCGAACCCTCTTTATACGGTTAATAGGGTTGGTGCGTCGGGCTTGGTACCCACCAACGTCAAAAGAACTCCATCAATGAAAAATGCGGCAGTAATGCCTCGGATACGGACCCCTTCTGACGACGACTCACGCAAACGTTTTAAGGACCACGATTTAAGGATGTGCACCTAGAATATCCGCACCCTCAACAGAGATGGTGCCGATCTCCAGTTGGTGAATGTCCTCAGGAAATATTCATCGGACGTTACCGCACTTCAGAAAATACGATGGATTGGACATCTGCGGAAGTTGGTGAACAACAAAAACAAATGCGCCCTGGGAGATCTACTACAGCGGGCATGCTTTCAAGCACGAATTCGGGTGTGACTATGTAGTGAGTGAAAGACTTCGTCGCTCTGTCATCAGCTTTACACCTGTTGAAGAGTGGCTAGCCGCGCTCAGACTATTTATATTATATTTATATTAGTCTTATCTGTGCTCACGCCCCAACAGAAGACAAGGACACCTCGATAAAAGATTAACTCTATGAGCGCGTGGGACAACTATACGAGCGCTGCAGCGCGCTGCCCCGATCGCGACATTAAGATCGTGCTAGGCAATTTTAACGCGACAATCGGGAGAGCACAAACCGGAAGGCATTCATCGAGTGTACTAGACGTGCGCGCGATTCGAGGTGCCAATATAGACTCGGAGCACTGCCATGTCGCAGCCAAGGTACGCACGCGGCGCAGTGTGGCACATGCCTCACACTATGGCACACGTCGAAAGCTAAACGTCGAGGAGCTGCAATCACAAGGAACCTCTGAGGCCTACACAGCTAAACTCGCCCAACTGCTCAGGGGAACCTAGCCATTCTCCTCCGATATATGCGAACAGTGGAATCGTATATCACACTCCATGAGAAGACACCGGAGAAGACCTACGAGAGAGGCATCAAAACGCACCACCTTTTTGTTGTTTATAAATCAGCCTCGACACACCTATAAGGTCCAGGTGCTTTAAAGGCCTGTCTACTTCTGGTATACCAGCAAAGTACGTTCGACTTTGCATGATGACTTTAAGAAGTACCCAAAGCTTCGTCAAAATAGGAAAGAACCTCTCCGAACGATTTGATACCAAAAGAGGTTTTAGGCAGGACGATACCTTATCCTGTGACTTCCTTAATCTATTGATGCCAGTGGCCACATGCCTACAAAACGGGCGAATTTCTTCATAAAGCCCCATACGGACATCAGAAGTCCACGAGAAGTGTCAAAAAAAAATGGAAACAGAAGTTACAACTTCGCCTCTTGAACTTTTCATGTAGGGAGGTGCGAAGTTGAATGTTACACTTAACAGACAATGGTCGCACTTAACAGCACATTTGTGGAGACTATGTAAAATGGCTGTGGGCCTTATTATGCTTTCAGCAGCAGACGCAGCATTCTGAATGCACCATGTAAATTCACTCTGACTTCTACCTGCACCGACCAGCTGAAGTGCTTTTAGCTCTGGTGAAATGAAATAATTTGAAAATAAATATAAAAACATGGCAGAGAAACAAGAGCGAAATGGTTTTGAATTACTTTTCCATGTCGAAAAATATCTTTAATTCTTTAATTTGGCGATGAAAGAGCGAAATGTCATTGAGATCTTTCCACCCCAAGCATTCGGACTTAATTTTGTGAACAAGGCTTGAGGAAGAAGTGGCCGACCTTCTACAAAAAATCAACTTGGCACCTCGGACCGATGATAACCACACACAGGAAAAAACGTGTTCAGAAAATAAGTTGCCTTCAATTTAAAATGAGAACAGAATGTTCTCAAAGTTTTCGAGAACGAATATTTCTAAATGTTCCTTGAAATGAGTAAAGTTATTTCTCAATCGGATAATATTTGCTTTGAACAACAACAAAACCGGTTTTCAAGAGGAGAGAGAGAGACGAGTGAGAGCGAATTGGCTCTCTTTTTGATCTCACTCTTGTCAGCTCAACAAAGCATAAGTAGCCCTCCCTAGACGTGCATCTGCACAACTGTTCAACAGCCGAATTGGCTAGCGCGTTATTCCATACGTTGAATGCATGAGGGTACCAGGCTCAAATCCCAGTCAAGACCAAACCAATTTTTCTGTGTTTTCTGAAAAACTTAAACGAGTCAGGTGAGGGGTCGGAGAATATATATGGGTCGAGGAGAAGCAAGGAGTCTTGCCTCCCTTCACTTCCAATCAAAGGTATGTTATTCCGTTCCCCATTACACCCATTGTGAGAAATCCGCCCACACCTGTGGTCCCAGAAGTGCAATCCAATTTTTTTCCTAGGTGAGTTTTAAAATGTTCTTGAAAACGGAACAATATTAACTCAAATCATGTTCTCAAAAATGGAACATTATCAACTCAATTTGAGTTTTTGCGTTCTCAAAAAATTGTTCTTAAAGTGAGAACATTGCACTACATGTGAGGAGAAACCCGTTCATGCATACTTTTTGATAACGTTTGTGCTCGATTTGAGTCCAATGTTCTCGGTTTTTCCACTCTGTGCAGTGACAACATCTGCCTGGATATCCGCCGAAGAATCACTCTCGCAAACCGATGCTACTACCCGGGCTCAGTAGGGAGCTCAAGAGCAAAGACCTCACGCGAAGACGAAAATAGCGCTATTGACGATAACGACAGCAGCGGATGAGGCGGCGATTAGCGTGTTCGAAAGAAAAATTCTTCGATGGATTTAAGGACCTTTAAGTTAGCGATGATTTCCGCATTTAAAAGAATACCGAAATGTATAAGCTCTACAGGGACACCTCTCTGGTCAAGCGCTTAAACAACAGCGCGCTGCGCTGGCTGGACATGTCACCCAGATGGACGGAGAAGCCAGTAAAGCAGGCGTGTAAATCGAAAGCGGCTGAATATGGAGGGAGGCGGCAAGAGGGGGAAGACCACCAGTTGAGTGGACGACCAGGTGCAGGCTCGAACATAGCAGAAGTGATTGGAGGACATTAATAGCAGAGGCCACACAGTGTAAGATTTTCCAATCTAGGGGACTTAATTGAAAAAAAAAATTATTTTTAAGGACAATGAGCTTTTAAAGTCAATTTAA
>JAEIFU010002365.1:0-45354 GCA_018904235.1 Lordiphosa stackelbergi
ATTTATACAGTTATTTTGCGTTCTGATGTGGTAAAATCAAACAGCAATTTACTCCATCCATAATCTAGAGCTATTTCAAGCATCCTTTTTTAAATCATCAGCAGACTTTGCTATCGACTTTCCTTTAACTTTTCATGGTCAAAAATATCGTCATAAAGTTTCATAGTTATATTTATTCATATTGCTTCAGATATTGTTTCTTAACATAGTTAGATGGAGGTTAGGTAGAGGCGATTCCAACTTTACCGCAAGTGCGGTAATTCAGTTTTATTAAGTTCAAACTCAACCACAGTTTTTGCAATCTCTTGAAATTTATTTTTAATCATTTCGAGAGCAAAGTAGAAGGGAAAGAGTGGGCATCTGTCAACTCAATTACCCTTTCTTTTTGTTTTCAAATCCGCTCCTGCTTTACATTGAATACAATATTGTTGACTCTAACACAAAGAAAATTTTCGAAAGTTCACGAGCAACCTAGAGAGGTGAATTCTAAAAACGAGTGACGTTTTGTTCATCAATGGAAATCTTAATAGGGCCATGATAAACTATTTTGATAGGTCAATTCCGACTGATAACAGCAGACTACTCATCTTGAAGAGTACTTGCTTCATTGCATCCTTTTGTTGGATCACTAATTTCGAAAAATTATTATTATTACTAAGGTCCTCTTCGATCGACTGACTTAACTCCCACAAACTTTTTTCTGTGTTATTATATGAAATCTAAAGCAGGTATCAATAAGCCACCAAAAATGAAGGTTTGAAACACGAACCAACTCCCTTTCACTTCTGATTTTGACTCAATTATGCGCCCAAAAAACCAAGGAGAGAGTGGTAGAGATAAGTGGACTGACAAATAAATACCCTATACCAGTAATTTGGTTTCTATGGCTATGATTTGCTGTGTTAATATTTAGTTAACTTCTTGACTGAATATATTTTCGTGCGTCTTGACATGCTTCTCATAATTTTGAAGTTTTGGCCCACTTGAATATTCATGTGTTTCTGCTTTTGGTATATATAGAATAGATAGATATTAGGTCTTACTTAATATTTATTAACCCCTAGGCTCAAACTTAAATATTGTGGCTAAGATATTTTTTTAGTTAAAGGAGAAGGAGGGGGAATTTTCCAAACTGAAGCTAAACTTGAGCTGGAACTGATCTTGATCCATATCTACTAGAGCCCTGCATGAATGGAGTCAAAGGGTCCTTTAGGTTTCATGAAAAATGGTTCAGGTAAATCAAGTCAATTTTATACCCTTGCAAAGGGCATTTATTTTGCCCAGAAGTTTGCAACCGACCCTATAAACTATATATATTCTTGATCAGGACGACGAGCTGAGTCGATTGAGCTTTGTCCGTCCGTCTGTCTGTCCGTCTGTCTGTCTGTCCGTCTGTCTGTTTCTACGCAAACTAGTCTCTCAGTTTTAAAGCTATCGAGCTGAAATTTTGCACAGAGTCTTCTTTTTACTGCACACTGCTAATATGTCGGAACCGACCGGATCGGATGACTATATCTTATAGCTGCCATAGGAACTATCGGTTGAAAAGTGGGTCTTTGTGAGAAAAACTTTTTGTTTTTAATGTTAACGGCCCCACTTCAGCAATTATTAATACTATACGCTTTCACATAGATTAGAAGTTTTTGTCAAAATCGGATGACTATATCTTATAGCTGCCATGGGAACTATCAGTCGAAAAATGGGTTTTAATGAGAAAAATTTTTTGTTTTTAATGTTAACGTGTCTCACATCCCCGATTATTAATATTAAACGCTTTTATACAGATTTGGAAGTATTGGTCAAAATCGGATGACTATATCTTATAGCTGTCATAGGAACTATCGGTCGAAAAAAGGGTTTTAATGCGAAAAACTTTTTTGTTTTTAATGTTAACGTGTCTCACATCAACGATTATTAATATTAAACGCTTTTATACAGATTTGGAAGTTTTGGTCAAAATCGGATGACTATATCTTATAGCTGTCATAGGAACTAGCGGTCGAAAAGTGGGTTTTTATTTAGAAAAATTGTTGGTTTTTATGCTGGCGTTTCAAATATTAAATTTTAATAGTTAATAAAACATTTCTGGTAAAAACATCAAATTATTAAATTAGCTTGGTTAATTTATACTTGACCTCATTTACACCCAACAGATCAAAACCCAAACAGACCCAACTCAAAACAGATATAAGCCAACATTAAAACATTAAAAAGAGTCACAAATTGAGCGCACTACAGTAAATTTTTAAATTTTTTATAATGGGTATGAGTTATCAATGGAAGAGTAATTGAACTAGTACTGTGCCCCGGTATTTCCAGTTACAGACGCCCAAAACACTTAGCTGCTAGCCGTGCTAGACCAATATATCTGCCTCTGGATCACTGCCTGTCACATCCATTTAAACTGTTGAGACGGTGCAGAGCAACATATTCGTAATAATGCTTGCTGGCCCCTAGTATATCCGTAACTCCAGCCTTTATAGAGACTTTGGCTGCACTTTCTGCATCCAACAAACTGGCTGACCTCATTGCTTTCCTTATGTAATTTTTTCCAAAGATTTCCCACACTCTGCTTCTTCCACGCTTTAAGCTCAAGCAGAACCTCTAAGAAATAAGCTTCTTTTTTAATATCTTCTTGGGTTGATTTAATATTCATGTTCCTCCGTGGAACATGATGAAGACTCATTTATGAATTAAGATTAAACTTTAACGTGAACCCTAAATTTTTTTTTTTATATATTTTTTTTTTTTTTTTTTTTTTTTTTTATTTTTTTTTTTTTTTTTTTTTTTTTTTATCAGGGTGAAGATTTGGTGTGGATCCTTTTCGACGATATCCGGGTATCTTGAATAGGAAGATTTGTGTGACTAGGTGGCGGGGATTTGGTGGGGATCAGTTGGTGATGAGGTGGAGATCTTGTGGTTATTTGGTAGGGACCTGGTGCGCTCAGGTGGGTATCTGGTGGGAATTTGGTTAAAATCTGGTGGAGATCTGGTGGGCATCAGGTGGGGATCTGTTGAAGATCTGGTGGGGAGCTGGTGGGGATCTAGTGAGGATCTGATAGGGATCAGGTGGGGATCTGGTGGGGGTCTAGTGGAGATCTGGTGGGGATCAAGTGGGGATCTGGTAGTGATCTGGTGAGATTGGTGAGGATCTGGTGGGAATCTGGTGGGAATCTGGAGGGGATCTGGTGGGGATCTGGGGTGGGTCAGCTGGGAATCTGGTGGGTATGTGGGAAGTTGGGGGTGGAAAGATTGGCTGCATTGAGGTCAAGTTGTGAATTCTGTGCTATAAACTATAATGTTGTTTGTTTGACAGTGACTTAACAGTGACTTAAAAGTGACTAAATAGTGACAAAACAGTGATTGAACAGTGACTTAACAGTGACTTTAGAGTGACTTGACAGTGACCTTACAGTGACTTAACAGTGACAAAACAGTGATTGAACAGTGAATTGACAGTGACCTAACAATGAATCGGCAGTGACATGACAGTGACCTAATTTTTTATATTATATAACATTTATTTATACAGAATCCAAAAACTGTCTTTTTGCCATTACTTAAATCGGTTGTATCAACGTAAAGAGCTTCTCCCCTGGGTGTACCATAAAACACACTCTTTTTAAATATCATGTTTTACGATATTTTCAGTCCAAATGAATAACCAAAATTATCCAATGGATCATCAACAAAAATCCTTTTATTTTTGTGTGTGAAATCCGAATTTTTAATTATTTCCGCTTCCAAAATCTGACTGTGTTTTTTTGACTTTTGATTTAAAATTTCTATTCATCTTCATTTAACATTCTTGATAGCAAAACGTTTCTTTGAAATCGAAAGTCTCATCAATTTTGATCAATGGAATTCGCAAATGAGAAATGAGGCCTGAATATTTAAAATGAAATGGATGTGTTTCATCTCAAAACAGAACGAAAAGCTATAAGTGCTAAAGCAGACACAAAACCGAACCAAACGCAGTGTATGGAGCTAAAAGTATCGTTCTCGAAAGTTAAAGGGTTTTTTGATATCGTATATTGAATACTTAGCTCACATATTTGCTCGCTAAATGCTCGTTTTAGCTCCGTAACTATTACTTTAAAGCTTTTAAGCGAACATTTGGCGAACCAAATGCGAACTTAAATGTAAAATGCGCTAAATGTTTACCAACGAAGTAGAAACGAACTTTTGCGAGTTTGGTTTTTGTTCAGAGGGAAGCTAAAAAAGCTTTTTCCAAATTTCGAAAAAAAAATCGAAAAATATATATTTAAAGAAATATAAATTTTGATAAGAACCAAAAAGGGGAAACCAAATACGTATCTATGCTCTTCAAAGCTATTTTTGTGCTCCTTGCATATAGAGAAGGATCATTTATGACTCAGGATTGAGAGGTAAAAAAACTAACCATATCATCGCCAAAATCCTTAGTGCGTGTACCAGTTGACTTTGAGGAGGAGGAGGTGCAAGTGCCGACGCTTTGATGCAAGCCTCCGCCCGCTTGAGTGCCCTCACTTTTCGACATATCCATATCCATTTGACAGGCGCCCGTATCATCGCTACCCACCTGGGAGCCAACATGATTCTGTGAGCACATATCGGAACCGCTGCCCACTCCGGTGACAATGACACCCGGTGTATTGGTATTCACGCCCGCATTGGACACACCCATTGAGCCGTCTTGTCTGTCTTGTTGGCCCTTCAGCTGGCGTTGCAAAGTGTCTTGAAATGTAATTAGATTAGATTAGCTCAAATTAAGTGGGGAAATCTTGGACTCACCTTGACCTTGACCTACTCCAGGACCACCGCTGGCCACATTATCGTACAGAGAAGTACTGCTCACCGCACTCACTACCTTGCCCTGCTGCTGACCATCCACATCGGTGATTCTGTGGGAGCCAACATTACGCGGCAAAGTGGATGAACCTGCAATGAGTGATGAGGCGATGAGTTTGATGGGTGATGCGGTGGACTTTTTTGGGGGGTTGGAAAGTTGTTGCCTAATTGCTAAAGCTGTGCACACAAACAAAATATAGACATAGGGAAACTAACCGCATCAGGGTTTGGTTTTTAATGCTCTCACCTCTAACACGTGGATCGGTTCTCAGGCGCGCATACTGCTCCGCGGACATACAGGTGCACTGGGGCTCCTGGCGGACGCGCGACGGTGACGCCGGCGTGCTGAGCGGCTTTCGTTTGGCCTTCACCTTGCCCTTGCCCGGCGGATCCAATTTCAGCGAGTACGACGACGAGGCCTTTCGTGAAAATTTGAAAGAAGGCGACTGTAAAACGTCGCACTATCATTAGGTTAGTTGATTGGGATAACAAGGTACTGTGTGTGCGGTTTCACTGAACTTTTCTCTCTAGCTTTTCTTGGTGGGAAAGCAGACCTAATGCGGCTCAAGAGCTGAGCGAAGGTTTTCAGGTGTGTGTATGGTGTTTGAATACAAAAATATTTACTTTGACTACATACAAGAAGGTGCAAGCCAGACAAAGTGCTCTAGGAAGCCTTACAATAGAATAGTACGATAGTTGGTAGATAGTTGGATAGGATAGTTGTGGTTGCTGTTGTAGTAGAAGCAGGACACATACATACACAATATATTTATTGCACGCTAAGCGCCGTTTAGTAACTGATTTGTATATAATTTTGTAAATCTTATATGGAAATAGCTTTTCGAACAAACATTTTTGATTATTTGGATTAGTTTTGATTTCGTTTGGAAGATTCTTTCTTCGAGTAGGTCCAGAGGTTTTGGAATTCTTTCAGAAACCTATGCTTTGACCTAACAAAATTTGATTGGTTTGGTTCAATTTCTTGGTAGTTTAAACCGCTCACTGGTTGTGGGATTAGGATCTTGGGCTTAAACGGGGGAGGGGGGGACTTAGGGCTCGTCGGAAACGGTTTGTAGGGGATAGGTAACGGTATTGTAGTACAGGATACGTGCGATTGTTTTAAAGCGTTTGGCGTTTTTCTTTTGCATTTGTTTTTGTTATCATTCAATCAATCGATCAATTGTTATCATCAAAATTTGAAATTTATCGAAATGCAAACGATTTGTTGGTTTGTTTGTTAAAATATTTATACATAGAGAGTAATTAAATAAAATTATTTGTTATAGCATAAATAAAAGCATTTCGTACGGTGGGGGGGTTATAGTAGATAGACAGAGAGAGAGAGAGAGCGAGACACAGAGACAGAGCGAGTCGTGTGTACATTTAGATTTTTAGTTTTAAAAAAATTGTGGTTCATGTTTGTTTGTTTGATTTGTTCAGGTGTCCGTTTTATTTTTTTCGAATTTCAAGTACGAAATTTATTTATCAAATGAAATGCCATCAAAAATGAAACATTTTGAAACGAATTTTTTAAGTTTTGTTGTTGTTTGTGTTTCGAGAATGATTTCGAAAATGATTAGAAGAGAGAAAAAGAAATGAAAGAATATATAATATAAATACATTTAACAAATTTTAGTGTACGTGTCACTGTGTGTGTGTGAGAGAGAGTGTGTGTGTGTGTGTGTGTGTGTGCCTAAAACCTAAATTGTTCTTCAGTTACCAACAGGAACTTCGATTTGATGTTTTGTGTACAAAAATACAGCGAAATCGTGAGGGAGAGGTGTGACACATAGAGTGAAAGAAAGTACAACACGATGTCTATGTGAAGCATGGTTAGATCCTACACATGCTTCTCTCAGATTTCTTCTTTCTTCAGTAATTAACATGAACACAAAATAGAAAAAAACACTGTGGAAATTCGTTTAGTTTAGTGGGAAAAGAAATATAATGAAGCGATACTAACGTATTTTTTTACAATGTAAGATACCTGCAACAAAATGAGGCGCAAAGTAAGAAAAGAAACGAAACGTTTGATTAGACGCTAGTCCAGACAGTTTTTGTGGTGTTTTTTTTGTAATATTTTTTGTTCTTTTTTGATGTTGTCTACATATGTACATTTATTTGAATGTAAATGTGAGTTTAAGTATGTCTGATGGTTGGTTAGTTGTCGCATGAGAGATTACAGAGTGTTATGTGAAGTAGTTATGTTTTTACGAGGGTCGTTTTTTAAAAAAATCAAAAGGACTTTAATGACAAAAGCGAACGACAACTGCTTGTTGTTCTTCTTTGTTAGTTTTACTGTGTAATTTCAAAGTTTAAGCCAGCGTTTGTTAAGACGAGCGAGGCCAAAAAGTGAGAAGGTCCACAAATCGATAGCTGATTTTTACGCTATATCTTGTAAATTGAAACTATTAAATGACTTTGGTTGCCTTTAAGCTAAATTGAAAAAAAAGAAACAAAGCCCGCAGGAGCCGAACAGATTTCATTATTCACACCGACACGAGCCGAGCGCATGCCGAGGCTTATGCCAAGAGAGCACGTTAGCGTAGGAAACAGATGACTTTGTTTTCTTAAACATTACAAATGATGCAAAGTTCATCATAAACAAACAACTAAACATAAAAAAGTTCCTTTTTTTTGCTTAGTGTAAAGCACACAGAGCAAAGACTGCACCCAAAAGCAGCAAATAACGAAGGAGTAAGTTAAAGTCGGCCTTGCCTGACGTCGATATGCCCGTTAATCAGTGCCAGACAGGTTTAATAGCCTTACTGTGTTCCTGAGGGGGATAGCCCAAAAGTATGCTACATTTTTAGCTCGGCTTCTTATTATCCGACCTTTATGAAAATTTGAAAGATTATTTCCGTAATTATATTTAGGGCTTTAGTACGCTGGATGTTAGTCCCTATTTAAATAACACAAATTAACCCCAGTCCCTGCTCGGGCGCCACTTGTAACGAAGCTTGCCAGCCGGGACTTTGTAATTCGCGGGTGCTTTTGGGATTGAAAGGGCTATGGGAGGATTGGTTTTTTTCAAGAAATCCTCTACCATCAATTTCACCACACTATGATATACTCTAGGAAAGTGGAAGGTACAGACTAAAAAGGAGACTGTGAAACTACATGGTTAGTACGCGACACTGTTTCACCGTCTGACTAGGGACTGGAAGGAAGGTCGTTCAAGCTGTTAGTACCCGGCGTGAATGATTACGACCCCTGGCATCCCCAAACTACTGGCTAACTGGCTGCCTAAGTATACTTAGTTTATCCTTTATTCCTATTTTCAAAACTCTTTTTTTTTACAGCCCCCTTTATTTTTCCCCCCGGGAAAAACCGCCGGTAATCATTTGGTTTTCTCAACGAGAATTACCGGCAGGTTCGCCCGATATCGATAGATTGCTATAGCTGCCATAGAATCAGCTGTGTTTGTTTTGGTTTCTTAATTCAATAATGAATCAAGTTGAAGCATCGAAAAGGCGAAGAGGAAAACACTTTTCTGTGGCTGGTGTTCCTTGTACAGTCAAACAAAAAAAATATTTTGGACAACAAGAAAAAGTGATACGGCGGCATGTAAACAGAAGCCAGGCGAAGACTTGAAAATCATTTGCCGCTCAAGCTGGAATTCGTCGCACTTGGAAAGCCTTACGGGAAAAGTACGAGATCTTAAGAAACGGTCGCGTAAAAAATTTGCAACTGATAAGCGAGAAATTTTCGCACTGGTGGTGGCATTCTCCGTTGGAGTCTCGTCCATTTCCCAAAAAATTTGAGATCCCAAGCTTATCCCCAGGATTGGAAAGTGAGGTTAGCACAAATAAATCAGTCTCTGCGTGTTTGTGAAAGCCAGTAATGCCTTAGCGTGGGACACATGAATAACTGCACGGTTCGCCAAGAAAATCTGATTCCAAAGAAGTCACCCACAATGATGAGGAAGCTTCCACTTGCATGAGATCGCAGAGCCAGTTTATGTCTATTCCTAGCAAAAATTATGTGACATTCTAATTTTGTTAATTTTGAATGTTTAAAAAATTTGGTTTCACCACCATTATTACATAATTATCCCCCTCCTGTACTCTTTGCACTCAAAAAAGTTGATACGGTCGAGACCAAAAAAATTCTGAAGGGTGTGATGGTAGTATAAAAACCTCTGGGTTTGGTCTGATTAGCTGCCGTTTTCTTTTTATTGCCTTTGACTTTTCAGCTTCAGAGTAGGATTAACGATTACCATATCTCGTAAACTATTTTGAATTTTGCTTTTTATGTCTTTAGCAAAGTTGTTGCTCTTGGCTTGGCCTACAAAACATTTCTTTGTAGCAAATCAAAAAAATTACATCTTCGTACTTAAAATTACAAAAGATGTCCAAAAAAAAGTTTTCACAACTTTTTTCCAGTTTTTCAACTTTTTCCTGAAACCCGTTACAAATTTGGACAAGTAATATAGGTAAATGTTATTGCTTAGACCAAAAGAAAACAAACTGTTAGTACGAACAAACTTCATTTAAGTACTCTTTCATATAGTTAAAAGCCCAAAGCTGAAAAACTGTCATAAAAATTCGAAAAAAACGAAAATTATCGGTAAAAAGTAAATAAATTAAATTTCTTTAGTTACATTTTTATACACTTTAAAAGTGTATTATAATTTTGCCCAGAAGCTTGCAACGCATAGAAGGAATCATCTCCGCACACATAAAGTATATATATTCTTGATCAGCATGACGAGCTGAGTCGATTAAGCTTTGTCTGTCCGTCTGTCCGTCTGTCTGTTTCTACGCGAACTAGTCCCTCAGTTTTGGAGCTATCGAGCTGAAACTTTGCACAGAGTCTTCTTTTTACTGCACGCTGCTAATATGTCGGAACCGACCGGATCGGATAACTACTTCTTGTAGCTGCCATACAAATGTTCGGTCGGAAAATGGATTTTAGTGAGAAAAACTGTTTTGCTCTCAATATAACTGCTCTCAAACACGGTCAGGGGTAATATGTAATGTTTTTTAATCTGATCTGCGAAGTTTGGTCGAAGTCGCTAACCGTTGAGACTAGCTATTTCGTAAGGGTATCAAAACTTAGCTCTTTCTCGTTTAAGTTATATTTTTCACAATTTTATTGATTTAATACAAAACAATCGAAATTTTTGATTTGTCAGCCAATTTCTACCAAAAACTGTAATTTTTCAGTTTTGGTGGAAATTATACATACTAGGGCCCTTAACATATGAAGGACCAACCGAATGAAGTTGTATGTTCCACCCGATTGTTATTTTACTAACTCTTTTCTCCTCATTGCTATCAAATTCGTTATGTTTTCTAAAAAAGTTGAAAAACTCATTAATTTTTTTAATTTGGCCTAGTTAATCCTTCGAATTCGATAATACAAGTGTTCGACACAGCTGTTGTTTATCGAGTGAAAATATCGATAGTTTTATCGAAACTTGCCCGCAGGTTAAAATTTGACTCCATCATGAGGCTGCGGTTAAAGTTGCCGGCAGGTTTTCGCCAAAGACAGTATGAGACACGCAAATTCGGCTAACCTGTCGGTAAGTTTGACTAACCGGACATTGAGAAAATGAGCCTAAGTGTCTTTCTACTGACTTAAAGATTCTCACGAATGGGTCAGGTCACGCAGTTAGTACCCAACGCGTCTAACTACTGCCCTAAAGACTCTCAAGGATGGGACAGACCACGCGGTTAATACCCAAAGTGCCTCTCTAATGCCCTAAAGTCTTTCAAGGAAGAGACAGAGCACACTTTTAGTACCCTAAGTGTCTTTCTAATGCCCTAAAGTCTCTACTGGATGACAGATATTGCGAATATCTTAATCTTATCTTAAAACTGTGGGAGTCAACATTAATTATTGTGGGGATGGAAGTGGGCGTTGAAACAAACTTGGTCGCCGTGCAGACAGGGCTATATCGACGCGGCTGTTAATGCTGATTAAGCATATATATACTTTATTCGGTCGGAAATGATTCATTCTGCATTTTACATACACGACTTTAGAATACCCTTTTTGCTCTACGAGTAACGGGTATAAACAGGCCCTCTTTTGGCCTGAAGTTTGCAGAGTTAATGCAGAGAGGATTGCGCGTATCGCTTGGCACTCGATTTAATAACTTGAGCATTTGCAAAAAGTCCAAAACAAAGATTTCAGAGTGGCCCTGAAAAGTTCGTAAAGAAACTCTTGCATCAATGAGCGTGTTCAGCAGCATAAATCGATGACAAAAAATCGATTATTTTTGTTAGATTGTGCTGGTGAACGGGCCTGATGCGCAATCATGTTTGCTATTTTTCGTGATTGTGTTAGATGTGAATCTAACAAAGAAATAGTTTGTTAGAAATGCTTGATTATGATTTGTTATCGATAGCACACAGCTGTCAGAAGTAAACAAACAAGCAATTTTGAGAAGCCAAATGCAAAATGAATATGGAAACCTGTTTGATTTTAATAAATGAAATGGGAGAAGTCGTGGTTTCGCCAGTAGCTCACGAAAATTCGCGCAAGGCTCTGAAGGCTCTACTGGTTGTTGCGGAGGAGGAGGGAATCTTGAAAAGCCGCCACTCCAAAAAGGAGAAGCCCTCCGTACGCGTAGTAACCACCTCATCTGGGTACATGGACACCTCAACTAAGTTTGTCAAGGAACTACCAATCAGCTCCTCCCAGAGAAGAGCTTGATAGGTATGCCCATATCCTCTAAGAAAACATAAGGAAGAAACCCGGGCCTGGTCGGAACGATGGAATAACCTTCCGGCATGCGTGTAGCTAGGGTCACGTGGTCCTCGTTTAACCTGAAAGAGAAAACATCTTACTTCTGGTCTGGACCACAACGGGTCACTGCCTTATTAGCAGGGCGTCGCTCACAGAGACTTCTTTAAAAGAACAGGAGGAGACATTACTTCATCATCTTTTGCCATTGCCTAGCTCTAAGTAGAAGGAAACTCAAATCTTTTGGTCACACTACTAGTTGGGACAGTACAAAAATATAGAATGAACAAATTTAAGAATTATTTCATGATGTCCCGTGCATCGTTAAGGACTCATAGCTAGAGAAGGACGGGATTCCAGGGACCGGAGATTGGGGATCGGCGCGACGATATTGATTTAAAATTTGTTTGGCATCGAAACTACAATAGCCTCTTCTTAGCCCATTGCCACTCTGTTAAAATTAACTTTTATTTTTTTTTTTTTTTTTACTCTAAAGTAAAGCCACTCTGCCTAGAAGTTAGAAAATTGTGGGGGGTTTATATTTTCTTCAAAAACGACCCTCGTTTGCTTGTTTACGTGTGTGAGTGTGTAGTGTGTGTGTTTATATATTAACATTTTGAGTAAAATGATATGATACTACTCTACAAATACTTAACTTTGCCAGATTGTTACAAAAGAAAATGTTTTTTTCTATACACAACAAATGCCAAGATTTGGAAACTAATTAAGAAAAAGTTTTTTTTTTTTTTTTGAGAGTCAGTTCTGTGTGTTCTGAATGTGTGTGTGTTCTGGTTGGGGGTTACGATAGCCATGACTGTGACCATGACAGTGAGAGCAAATGATTTGGGCTAAGACTTAGTTGAAATGAATTTAAGTTTAGAAGTATCATCAACTCAGCATCATCCTCATCATCACGGTCGTCGTCATCTTCATCTTGGGGGCCTTGGTTTTAAGAGTTTTGGTGTATGTTTGTGTGGGTATGTAAGTATGTAACTAAGTGTATGTTTTTTTCTTTTGGTGGTTGGCTGAGGTTTCTTTTGGTTGAGGTTTACGGTATCAGTTGAGGTTTAGTTTTTCGTTTCTTTGGTCGCTAGGCAAAACAATATTCTCGGTTTGCTTTGGGCCAAACTGTAAGAGAATACTTACACAGCACTCGCGAAACTGTTTGGCATCGATGGGCGATGTAAAGTTCAAGCCCCAGGTGTCATTTGTCATGGGATCCTTCCAGTACACAAAGCATTCTGAAGCCTGTCCAATACGTGTGCCTAATCAAGGGCGGTTAGTTTTCAGCTACCAACAAGTACGAAATGGCTCACCTGGCTGCACAAGTCTCACATCGAGTATCTTGTCCACTTGACTGTTGTAGGCGGTGATGTGGAAGATGCACTCGGGCGAATCCTGAATGCAGGTGATGTTGACAGGAACCAAATCTTCAGACACTTGTTGCCATTTGACGGTGCCAGCTCCACTAGCAGATACATGGAAGACCTCGGCCCACAACCTGAACGAACTACGGTTGGTTAATAAAGTTGTGCAAAACCGAGGCAAAATTGTTTGTCAATTTTTAGTTTGTTTTCCCAATTTTGTGGTGCAAATTTTTGTTGGTTGGTTTTAGGGGGAGTTGGGAGAGTTGTTGTAGTAGTTAGTTGAAGCAGGAGGCATTTTGTTGTTGTTGTTGTTGTTGTTATTGTGGTGGTGATGTTGTTGGATTATTGAATTAGGAAATTGATTTTTTTTTGTTGGTTTATTTTGTTAAGAAAGAAAAACCAGAAGAAGAACACAATTAGTTGATTTAAAAAAGTTGATCGAAAAGGCGAATTCAATTTTGTGGAACATAAAGCATCAACTACAAGTAAAAAACCAAGAAGGCGGTGGTCCCTACTAGAACCGGGGTGTTCACCCACCTTAATAGATGGCCATCGCGACGTCTGGAACTCTGCCAAGGCGAATCCTCATAACGATAAGCCTTGCGCATAAGCGGGGCACAAGAGCAGCTCAATTTGTTACCCATGGCGCAATTGGAGCAGCTAACCGCAGATCCTGTTAACGACAAGATTCGATTAGAGATTTGGGTTTAAACAGAAAAGAACAGGTAACTCACCTTTACCAGAGGCACCCCGATGTCACCACATGCCGCTCACGTCCGCCTGCGAGAGCGCTTGGCCGCGATTTAGCGACTGCGAGCGTTGATTATGCCTGTGGTTGTGGTAGCGACTTCCTCGCTAAAAAAAAGGCAAATAAGAGAGAAGGACGTAAATATGAGAATGCTTTAAAACATTAAGAGTTGTATATAAGTTCTTAATCTTTATAAAATTGAAACTGCTTTAAGCCAAGAACCTAAATTTTAGCTTATTAAAGTCAAACGATGAGGTTGAAGCATAAAGAGTTAGAAACAAGAGATCTAAATTTACTCTGAGTAATAGAATATTCATACATATAGAATGAGAATATTGAGAATTAATTCGCTAAAATTAACGAGGCATTTCAAGAAATTAAAGCTCAATTCTTTACTCAGAAAAAACTGATTCCTAAAATTGTAGGAAACTGATTTTTATTACCAAAATTTTATTTTTGGGCAAATAATTGCCTTGAAAATGGACAATAAATTTAAAATATTTTGAATGACATAATGGACCAATTTTTGGTTGATTCCGAGTGGAATCTGTAAAGCGAGTTGCATAAACATATCACTGAAGTTACGTCAGTGCCTTAAGACCTACAATTATTTATTAAGCTTTAATTTTTTGTGTTAAAATTAATATTTATAAATTCTTAGAAATTAAAATTGGTTAGAAGAAAGGTTGAAAATTCATGTATATATTTGTCCCAAAAACAATTTTATATATCTTTCTTTAGCCTGTTTCGAATTCTGGTGAAGCGGTTCTTAAATGAAGTCATCTGAACTCATATATGAATTTTGGAAATTTCGAGTTTTGTTAGGCCGTTCCCTGTTCATCTTCTATTTAACCGAATGAACTCATTATAATATTTTGCAAATTTCACGATTATTATTACTGATGCCAATCAGGTGTTTGCCACTACACCTCCTATTTACCCGTCGACAATTGTTTACTTTTAAATCTTCACAATAATCTAAGCTCATAATAAAATTTTGCAAATTTTGCGATTTTTTGAGCAATATCTACACCTCCTATTTAGCCGTCTATTTAACCGTCTTTATGACAATCTAAACAAATAAGAATTGTGCAAATTTCGAGACTTTTTGGACCGTTCGTTATACACCTTCCTATCTACTCAAATATTTATTGACAACTGGAGCGATTTGCCTATACCTTCTAATTACCCGATAATTGCCAACTATTGAATCTTAATGATATTCTTAGCTTATTATAAAATTTCACAAATGTTCGCGATTTTTTGGGGCCGATTGGCCTATTGATTTCTTCAAACATATCAAAGATCTTAAAAATCCGTGCAGCCGTTCTTGAGATATAAATGGTGCAGCACAAACGTTATTTTATATATAACAATAACTGTAATGAATAAGGTTCAATCTGCTATTGATAAACATTTTTAATAGCTGTCGTCCCAACAAAATTGACAAATTTTTGACCAAAATTTTTTAGTAGAACAATTTTTAGACTTCTTCCACACTGAGCAAATCCCTCCCAGCCTTATCCGAATTTCGGGGTTTTTTTGTTTATTAAAATTCAAATAATAATTTTTGTGGAATTTTGACACCCGTTCGAGTTTGAAACAAGTCCACTAGAACTAGACCCACAATGTGGCTTCACATGAAGGTATATTTACGTTTTCATGTTGCTAAAATCTTTTTCTGTTGCTAAATACAGGGGTTTTCAAGCCTCAATTGTTTAAGAAGAAAATAGCAAATGGAAATTATTGTATGTGCGTTTTGTATACAAAACAGCATTTGAAAACTGTAAGTCATTGCTGAAAGACAGTATTTGCTTTACATGTAACCAAATCTAGAAAATATTGTGTGAATAATTTGTAAACAATTTACCTGCAATTTTAGTTATGAAACATTGACGCAGAGACCTAAAACTTCCCAACTTGGCCAAAATTGCCAGGTTTTCATCGAAATTTGTCCAAATTATTTCCCTGTGTGACCTTAACTTTAGATTTATTGCTTAATCTCCATCAGAGTAAGAAGTCTTTCCGGAAAATAACCTTCTCACCTGTGAAATTATATAGCAATTTTTTAAAAAATAGCCGCGCAATAAACAGAATAATTAACAGCCGAGTACAGAGGTTTTGCCAACCTTAAATTAGTGCCTATTCAGCCCTACTGGTGTGACCGTAAAGCAAAAGCTCAATCTTATAATCAACCTACATGAGACAACCAATTGCACAAAACAGAAATATGAGAAACGAGCCTTAGACATTCTTCTTCAGTATGTGTTTTTCCGAATATGTCAACTTCTGCTTCTTCAGCTGAAGACCATTAAACGCTGCAAGATATGCCAAAATCGACGCCAAACCCGAATATTGACGTTGGCAAGGTTATGCTCTGCATTTGGTAGGTCCAATTGGGCGTGGTGTACTATGAGCTACTACAACCGGGTGAAACCATCACTAAGCAGCTCCTCCGAGCTCAATTGATGCGTTTGAGCAGAGCATAGAATTAAAAACGGACAAAAATAAAAGAAAAGGCTCTACACCCAAAAAAAAAAAAAAAAAAAAGATCAAGCACCCATCAAAATTGCCTAAAATAAAAATTCAAGGTATTTTTAAAATTGTCAAGAAGCTACCTTAAAAAATTTTAGGTTTTGTTAACGAAATATGTCGCCTAAAAAAAATAAATAACTTTCCTAAACTTTCCTCGGAAAGCCCGAGCCGATCGTGCTTAACATCAAGCAGTTTTGGTATCAAAAGTACGGTAAGACGGAATATTCTTGGATCCAAGCCGAAAATACTGAAAATCAAGCAGAATTTCTGAGACGTTCGAAGTCAAGATTAATTGTCTTCTCCTATGCAAGAAGTTTTCGCCCTACAAAAATCAAGAAGAAAAAATCTAAATTGATTTCGTCTCGCCGATTCGTGCTAGATTTCTCTGGGTGTTCATAATGACAGCTGAGGAGTTCGGTTCCCACTGCATGCGTAATTAGTTTTTGAATTTTTTTGTTGTTTTTTTTTTTTGGCTTTTGAACAATGTACTTAGATCCTCTGCCGATTGTACAAAGCAGTACTGTAGCAACTGTGCATTCTGCAGTGCTGCTCTGTACAATCGGTTGGGGACTAAAGAAGATTGTTATGCAACAAACTGATTGTTAAAAAAATACCATAAAAAAATAAACAAACAACAAAATAATAAATAAAACATGTGCGTTTGCACTGGGACTCGAACTCACAACTTCCACGTCTTAAAGCGACGCTCTACCCTTTGCGCCACGCGGCTCTTGAACAATTGATAGCTTAACTATTGACTGGGTTCTTTAGGGTAATTTGACGCCACGTCCCGAGTATCAACCGTAGCCCACAAGGCTGAGACACCATGTCGTTAGTGTTCATTCACCACCACCGGAGGACCCCGAATCCCAATAAGGTAAAGTTTCAAAATAAGTTCTTTATGTTTTTCAGAAAAGAACCCGCTAAAATTGTCAATTTCTAGAATTTACCTTAGATTTTGAAAAAGCCGTCTTTTTGCCTAATATCAAGGTTAAAATGACCTTAAAACTTAAGGTTATTAGCAACCTTCAAGTAAGGATAAAATGTCGCCATTTTTAAATTTGAGGTTATTTTCAGCGGATTTAGGCAATTTATTTTTTGGGTTTTGGTTTTCAAGCTAATTTTGCAAAATAACAACGCTCGGCCATATGTTGCTTTGACCGGCTCAAAACATATCCTAAAAACGCTAAGATGGGAAGTCTTACCCTCACCGACAAAACAAAACACAATATGTTATTATTAAGATTTATAAAATCTCAAAATATAGTTGACAAAAACACGGACAAGACAAAAAGATTGGACAAAAAACCACAAAACGATTTTGCTAGATTTCAGCATAATCTTAACTAAAACGAAATCAATAGTACTGGGTAAATCATCTTTCAGTGTCGAATTATATTTATTTTCAAAAATTTTGTTTTTAATTCAGGTACAAGAGTTTGTGATTGCCGATAAAAAAGCACGAACAACGTAAATGGTAGATGATCAAGACCTGCATCTTGACATGTTTTCATTCTATTATCGAATGGTAAATTTATTACCCAAGTCTCTGTTGTCTTTGATTCAAAAACCATAAAAATCACATGCAGTCAGTATCAATTTAGTTGCAATAAATTCATAATAATAGCCCAACTCTTTTTGAACTTGAATTAGGCTTTCGATCGTAATTTACCCTGACACATGGCTGAACAAATCGTTGAATCAACCCACGCGGCCGGTTATTATCAAGTTGCAAGGTGCGAACCAAGCGAGTTCAACGCTGCTGCATAACTTACACCTCTCTTGCTGGAAGATTTCGTGTAGGTGTCAACAGCACAAAAAAAAAAAAAAACTGAAAACACACAGACACACTCACTCACAGTTCAACCTCAAATGATTTTACAGCGGAAAAGCCACTTTGAAGTTTTTCGTGATTTTCACTGGGCTTTAATGTTTTAATTCTTTGGACACCTCAAGCACACATGTTGCACGCATTAAAAAATCTAATTGTGCAAATCTGTGGGATCTCTGATTTTATTTATATAAAAATTTGTCTGCTGTCTGCTGCCCGTATTACACATACATATATATAATATATCTATTTATGTTTACATCGTTAAGCGAAAAGACACCTGTTTATGGCATTTGCCGGCTTCCTATAGAATCGAAGATATTTTAATATATCAATTTGCGAATTGAATTGCACACAAATTAGACCGAAAATGCCAAAAACAACATTTCAAATGCACGCCTCGAAAACAACTAACAAAATACTCAAAATAAAACATTGAAAGAGCGCTCTCTGTGGCGTCGCCCACACACACATACAGCTCTTTGGCTCCGATCGTTGCTCGAGATATGCTGGCGCATGCTTGGCATGATCATCATGTGGACCAGAGTGGCCGTTGAGTGCCCCTTGTGCTGCACGTGCTGTTGTCACAAATTTATTTTTAAAATCAATCAAATAGCGCTCAGTTGGCTCCTAGACAAACTCACTCACTCACTCACTGAATCTCGCCCCTTTGAAGCGCTCATCAAAATGCAATAAAAAGGAAAGGGGCCCAAATGTGGCGACGTCTGCTTGATGACACCAATTTTTGTGGGCCCCTAAAACGAGACTGTCTGTCTTAAATTGGATTTAAAACAAGCTATTGACATTATAGAATTGATTGAGAAGATGCCAAAAACTTTTAAAGAAAGTGATTTGAGGGCAAAAGTCATCAGCGAATCTGTAGATCAGCGAAGGGCACTGAATTTATAGTACTATCTCCGTTTCATCTAAACAACGGTTTCAGGTCCAATGCTACAAACCGGTAATGAAGATGCGTAGCTAATATCAAATCCATATTTGACAACCACTTCAAGAAAGGTTAATAAATCAATTATTATTATTTGGGCCTTGGAACAAAAGTCAAGTTGCGCAACGATTTTAGTACAAAACTCACACTGAAGGAGGCTAAGGTCGATCATTAAATTTTGACGGCCAGGTACGTTTCGCAAGCTTGACTATCTAACGACTTCTTAAAAAAATCGTTGGAAAGTAAATTGTAAGTAAGGAAGTTGACTGTTCAACGAACAAGTCCAACTAACAAGTCCGGAGAGGCTGTCAATTCAATTACCAATAACTAAGATTAATTTGGATGTTTTGCGCGGTTTTTTAAATTCCCCTTAGGTAATTGTCTCTTTATCAAATAATTATTTGACCAACAATGGAACCGCTTTTAAGTTTGTTTGATTTCTGGGTAAAAATCACTAAGCAACAATGTCGAAATTATTTGTTTCTGAAATGGTTTTGAAAATGGTTCATCACGTCTCGATTTTTGGTAATTTGAGCTTAAAGTTACTCAAAATGGCAGTTGAGACCCTCATCGGAAGTGATTTATGGGGAACCCACATATTTCATCTCACCTTTCATGGAACCAAGGTATAGTACCACTTCATAGCTATATTCAAAACATTCATGATTTAACTAAAAAAGAAAGATCTTTGCGCAATTTCGACTGCTCCTGCTAGAACATGAAAATTTACATGTAAAATAAAATAACAACATATTCTCATCTAACACGGCAAAGAACAACATCCATTGCATACTGATGGGCAGTGCAAAAGTTGTCATTTTAAACACATATATTCAAAATTGTATATCTCCGACTTAAATAATCGTAAAATTGCTTGGTATAGTTTGACTTAAAGTTAAGAAAGAGTATTTTTCGATAATATAAAAGCAGACCTAGCCCGTAAAAATTTTGATCACAACTTTGAATGATAACTCAAAACATTTTTGAGCATTATGTCCGGTCATAAGGCCACAGGGAGTTAAGTCCGTATTTGTATTAAATAATGTTGACAACAAAACCAATGCTGGGGCTTAAATTCAGTAACCATGAGATCACTCAACGAAAACCCCACCATGGAAAAAATTATTTTAATCCAACAATAATTACGAATTATTAAAACCTGAATTCGAAAAGGCCATTTATATTTTCCGTGAAATCGTCAATAAATTAAACATTGAAGAGACCGGCAAATTTTGATCTTCGAGAAAAAAAAATTTGGCCCACACGATAAAATTTTTTAAATTTGAGTCTTTATTGTGAAATAATAATATATTAGTAACTACTTTTCCCAACTTTCTGGAAGTATAGAACTTCTCGATAGGTAAAAGAGCACATTTTCTGAGGTGATTCAAAGATCGACCCAGTTTTTGACTTCTTAAAATAAATGGAAGCTAGTCAGCCAAGCAATTTGTTGTTGATCGAAACCAGCGGTGGGCACCGAAAATCGAAGGCTAACCAGCGACTGAAGACCTCTCTTGTCCTCAAATTCGGCATGCGTTCGGTTCGTGTATGTGTAAGTAGCGAAATGTCTTTGGTCTCTAGAGGCAATCGGTGACAATCGCTGATCTAAACCATTGATAATCTGAAGGAGCATTATCTGGTGAATACTGCGGGTCGGGTTAGAAATCAAATTTGGGGCTATCAGCATGGCCGAGCGTTGTCATGCAAAATATATAATTTTCCTTATACTGTGGTCTGTTGTTCTTCAATCACATAGTGTTGGAGGAGCTTCCTTGTACATCAACAAGTTGATCCCACCAGATGTTTGTCTTAGACGTTAATAGTCTTCCTTGACAAATTCATCACTTTTCGTACTCCGGTTTTTTTAAGCAACTGGGAGTTTGGAAGTTAAGCCGTTGCACAATGGTCCCAAAGTCGATTTTTTTATGTCAATTTTGGAAAAATCGATTTATTTTTTTAAATGAGTATATCCCAGAGGTCATAGAATCGAACAATTTTATTATGAAATGCAGCCCTTAAAGTTTTACGAAGCCCTGCAAGTCAGCCATTCATTTAACTTCGCATGTGGCTTTTGTTGTGGCAAAATTTTGTCTAGGTTTATTGCCTCTAAAATAAACGAAAATTGATTAAAACAATTGAAGTAAACTATGGAAAATAATGCCCATGTATGTTTAATACAATTTCGTTTCAGTTTGTTCTATATATGTGCTTTGTCCTTTGTTTTATGTGTCTTTGTTGTGTGTTGTTTTAGGCGAGCTTAACCTCAAAATAATTCTGTTTCGTTCAGTAAAAGTTCGGTGGATTGTCGTGGATTGTCGCAATATTGTTCATTAAAGTGTCCTCTTTACGATAGTTTAATTGTTTTTTTATGAATTTTTATTAAACCTTTAAATCACGAAATTTTCAGACCACTTTGAGTTTGAGCACAAAGAATTGATTGAAGTGTGGTTAACAAATGGACGTTAAACATTTAGTGATTGTTTCGATTTCAATATATAAAAAATAGTGGAAAAATTTCATCTAACTTCTAATTTATAAAAAATTTTATTAAAATATTAAAAATTATTGTTAAGAAGAATATTTATAATGAAAAAATAAATTTTAAAAAAATATTTTTAAAATTTTTTAAATTTAAAAAAATTTTATTAATTGAATAAAAAAAATTTTTTATAAAAATTTTTAATATTTTAATTTTAGTAAAAATAATGTTGAAAAAAAAGTTTTTTAATTTAATTTGAAAAAAAAATATTTTTTAAAAAAATGAGCAAATAAAAAAAAAAGATTTAAAATTTTGTGGCCTATGCAAATAAATGCTTCATCAAATGCTGTTGCATTTGTACTGTTGTACAAAACACAGATTCAAAACAAAGCCCAGATAACTAATTAATTAAAATTTTTTTTTTAAAATTCGAGTATAGTAAAATTTCATTGCGCTTGGAACGTTCCTTCTTTTACATTAAGTTGTAGTATGGAGCCTCTTTGGCAGCTATATGAAATAATAGTCTAAATTGAACCAAATTTGGTAGGACATATTGGGAGCCTAAAATACGTGTATAAACTGAATTTCAGTTCAATAGTTTAAAATCAACAAAGTTAGTGAAAATAGACCAGATCGTTTATATGACAGCTTATATAATGCCTATGACAAGCAGTCGCTTTGGGGGCCCGAAATATGAGTATAAACCAAATTTTGCGCAGAAAACTTTATAATTAGACATTATGCCAAAAAAATCGACTTTGGCACCATTGTGCGTTGTTTCTAATCTTTTAAGTTTGCAAAGAATTATTTATATTGTTTTAGTTATTTCAACATTGTTAGCTGTGCTCTGAGACTGAATTCAAATATTTACAAATGCCTTAAGTTTGAAAAATCCGAATATTATGTCCGATTTTTGTGCGGACTTATCTCCCATATCATTCAAATCTGGGTTATATTTTGATGTACACTACGACTGATTTTCCTATGGGCTATAAATCTGCGGGCTTTATGTCATGTTACCCAAGAGGAGGTAAACGAAAATGTTGAAAATTAAAAAAACAAACAATCCCACCACACCTTCATAAAAGCAAAAAAAAGTTGAATTTTGTTGCCTTGTTTTTATCCACAAACATTTCAGTTTCCTGTCATTGTAGTCAAGAATGGAGCCAAGTTAAGATCCGATTTGGTGAAGTTTTGTAGTGTTGTGCAAGGTTAGAGCACAGTATGGGGTTTTTGATAGCACGGTTACTCCTTTGACCACACCTCTTGTATAAGAGAAGTTGCAGATTCAGGTTTGGAACAAAATTTGGTATATACGTATGTGCACTAGACTGAACGTCCCTTATATGAAAATATTTTTTGGAAATGTTCTGCTCCTCAATGCGCAAAAAATTCGTAATAATTTCTAGTTAACATAACAAAAAACAAAAATTCGAAATTTTAAGTTTTAGTACTGGCGCCGTGGGTTTAAAGTAGTTACGTTAAATTTCATTTTCCCCTTTTTCATTTTACCTTTTCATTAGAAGTAACCTTTGAGATGCCAAACTTTGTTCCTGAACTTAAAAACGGTTACTGTGCCAGAAACGATCAATGCTGTGCCTGAATTAAAACTGCAGGATCGGCATGCGACATACCGTTAAATGAAGTGGTCCTTGGGCGTTACATTTTCCACGAACTTTGCTCGCGTGAACTCTGCGTAATTTGCCAATTGTCCAAAAATAAAATGAAGGGTTGAGCAAATTTAATCGCTCTGCTTTCAAAGGTTTTTTACAAATCATATGGCCATATGCATATAAGGCGAACACCAAATCAATTAAAATAAATCTAAATGGTATTAAAATCATCTATCCTGAATTTGGCTTTGCACTAAAATATTTTTAAAAATAGATTTTAAATTCAACAACAACGTTTCGGCCTCTCAAAGGTTACTTCAATCCATTGAATTAAATGAAACGACAGGGAAAATGAAATCTAAAAGTCCAAAAAATTTTAAATCTCGGCGGTACAACTATTATACCAACATTTTTCTTGCGGTTTCCATTAAGTGTAACTAGAAATTATTACGAATTTTTGCGCCCTGAGGAACAGAACATTTCGTAAAAATAAAAATTCCCATATGATTATGTATCTAGTTTGCACAGCACGCCAAAATTTTGTTTCTGAATTTGAGAAAATTACCTCTTTTAAATAAGAGAAAAATTTTGTTTTTAAGTTTATTTTTTCATAAAAAGAAACGTTTTACAAGAAAAATTTCGAAAATATTTGAGGGATCGTAAGGATTTTATAGGAATATTTCTCATTTTCAGTCCGAAGTTGGGACTTTTTGGGATAAGTTGTTTTTTGAGTGTGAAGCTGCTTTTCATTTGTCTTGAATTTCTAAATAGTTGGTTGTTAAAATTGTTTAAAGAGAAACAATAATCAAATATAACCTGACTCATTTTATCGAAATATTTAGTTCTTTGTGGCTTTTGCACTACTTTTAGAGATATATGACAAGGGTTTTGCGGTTCGGCTATCTACAAATACTAAAAGACTAAAGACCTCTCTAAGCCACTGAAGCGAACCAATATGTTTTTTCCCCGAGTCATAATGAATGATTTCATATTTCTTTTGCACAAGTTCATTGAACCCACTTCACCATGCAATAAAATTGTCTACAACTTTAGAAAGGATTTTTTTTTTTTTTTTTTGGGGAATAGTTTTTCATACACACCTCCACATGACCCCAGCCATCGGCGTTCAATTTGGCGGCTGCCTCGACACTTTCCTTGGCACCCATTGCTTATTTATTTGTTGATTTTTTTTTTTATTATTTCTTGGTTTAGTTCGATTAACTTGGCTCAAGTGAATTTTGAAGAGGCAGATGATGCTGATGAGGCAGCTGTCAGATGTTATTTATTTTGCGTCTGAGTGTGGTCCTGAAATGTCTCTCGTTCAATATATAAAAATATTGAGCGACTCTCTAGCTCTGCTCTCTCTCTCTCTGTGGAAGCTGGGCGTTGAAAGTGTGCTTTCAATTTAAGTTTCGTCAAGTTGAAAGCAGTTAAATAATAGAACAGCAGCAGCAGATTCCACCTCCTCCTCCTACTGCTGGCTGGGAGGATATTTATTTATGCAGCCGAATGTTTGCTTTGGCTCCTTGGGGGAATGACGATGACTGTCTTTTGCTGATGATTAATTTAGTTGGTTTATTTAGGTTTAGCCCACCTCTTTTGCAGTATTAATTTTAAACACTTTCAGGCTTAGACAACGCCTTTTGGGAGGGGGTCACAAATTTTGCACTTTCTTTTTTAGTTAAACAATTTATGGGTTTTTGTTGTGATTTAAAGACGATTTTAGGTTTAATTTTTCCGAGTTTGAATTAAATAATTTTTCCGTTTTTATTTCGTTTCAGTTTCAGGAACAGGAATGGATTTTTTTTTGTGCTGTGCCTTCAGCCAAAAATACCTACAAAACTTGACGAAGCACGAAATGTTTTCACTTGACGAAACTACGGGAGCAGAGGAGAGCAGAGCAGAGCAGAAGAAGAGATGAGCGTCGAATTACAGCGACAGCCGAAAATTCTCGTTGTTGTTGTTGTTGTGGTACATACATATGCATGTATGTACGTATGTATGTACGTGGGTATATATTTTAATTTCGATTTCTTTCTGGCTAAAACAAAAGTTGCATAAAATACCACACCTTAATTTAATTAACTAACATTTTGTGTTTTTCAAAAACTGAATGTTTTTTTAGGTAAATCGCGTACAACCTAAAAGTAGGCTATTCTTTTTTGGTGGTGTGCGAGTTTTGTCATGTGTTTGTGTGTGTCTGTGTGTGTGTGTGTGTGTATATAGGGTGGTTATATTGAAATTTAAAACAAATTGTTATTCTTGTTATATATTTTTGATTAGAAAAAAACCGCAGCCTCAGCCACAACACAACCGTTGACTTCGAATTTCGTTTTGACTTTGAGCCAGTGAACAGCAAGAAAGCCGAGGCCGGAGAGAGCGACAAAGGGAGAGAGAAAAATCGAGCGGATGCTGCGACGTCAACGCCAAAGCTTTACTGCAACTGTTGGAATGTGTGCCATATTTTTTTTTTTTACCGCTGTTTTGGGGTGGCTTAGGGACTTTGTTGTTTTTGCTTACAATTTAATGTCTCCCCTATGCATGTGGCACAATACAGTAAGTCAAAACGTTGTTTTGACAAAGATAAAACTCACTTTTCTTTCTAATTTCCTTTGTAAGAAAAAGTTACTTTCTGTCAACTAGTGAATTTTCTTGGGGCTCATGAGATTGATTGATTTTAAACATTTAAAAAAAGCCATTTATTATGGTGCCCGTGTTGTAGACGAGTTGCCACCCTATGCTTTAATTCAGTATGCAGTTTTAAAATTCATCAACCGAAAGTTATTTTAACGATTTTTTAATACTTCTAGTACAAACCCTGAATATTTAACACCATTTCTCTAGGACTTTTTGTTGAGTCCTCCTAAATCAAATTTCTGGAATTTTTTCAGAATTTTAAAAGTTTTGAAAGTTGGTTAAAATTAACTAAAACACGCAGCATCCGACGCACAGTGGGGCAAAATGGCCATGATAGCTAAATTTTGTTATTAAAAACTGCAAATTAAAAGATTTTGTTCTAAAACTTTAAACCAAACCTAAAAACACATTAACTTCTGTTCTCAAAAAAGGTATAAAAGGTGATTTTTTAGCTACTTTCTTTTGGGCTACATTGTTTTTGGCAGATCAGCCACGTGTTACTGTCAAACATGTTCAGTTTGGTCTATAATTTAACCATGAATCGACTTAAAAATAGGGTTGTCGAAATATCGATATCGAATATTTTTTGACGATATATTTATGAATACTTATTTTTGGTTTTTGGACAAAAAGGAAGGTTTCCTAAAGGTGTTCTCTTGGATATTAGTTGTATCAATAATACTAGTAATATCCAAGAGAATGCCTCCAGAAAACCTCTCTTTTTGTGGCCGAAATTAACAAAAATACACACCAAAAATATATTCAACAAATATTCGATTTCGATATTTCGACATCCCTACTAAAAAACTAACAACTCTTACAGATTATTCCATTTTATTATCAAAATTCATGCTCGGTTAAGAAAGTGCATCGAAAACTTCTTCCATTTTATGGTCAGTTTGGGCGACCTTCTGAGGCGGCTTTTCGAAATCTTGGGACTAAATTTCGCACCAAATTTAAATTATTGTGCATTAAACCACCCACAACGACCATCTAATATCTAGACCAGCGATGGCCCTTGGTCCCTCCCCGGGGGCGAAAACATTTCGCTATTCACACGTACACTACCCGAACGATTGCCGAAGCTGAGACCAAAAGAGCAGAAAGCCGTCATTCGCTCGACAGAGTTCGAAGCGATTAGGTCAAAGCAAATTTACGGAGCTTTATTTTCGCACACTAATACACTCTCACTTTTTGGCCTCGCTCTCGCTGGCCATCGCTGATCTAGACTGCAGCTTTGCTTAGTCGAACCAAGTTTTGTTTCAGACTGCAACCGTCTTCGTCACGGACTCGAACCGTCTGAACTCTGTCTCACTCCAACCCATCAGCCAAGCTATGGCGCAAACAAAATACAACCGCGACAGAGCAAGACAGGGCGAGAATCGAACCTGAGCGCCATAGCAGCGCAGCTGACTGCGAAGAGGAACTGAGCAAATCTGCTATCTAGATTTCTCTCATCTGTGCCACCAACACGCATACGCAGAGTGCGGACAGAGCACTCGTGACCGCGAATTATCGATTCGGCGCCGTTCGCAACAATTAGGCCTATGTTACTCAACTACGTGGAAAGTTTTGCGGAAGGATTTGGGTATAAAATCTTTTAAAGTACAGCTGGTGCAAGAATTGAAGCCACACGACCTACCACAACGGCTAACTTTTGGTGAATGGGCGCTGCCAAAGTTGGACGAAGATCCACTTTTTTATTGGAAAATTGTGTTCAGCGACGAAGCTCATTTCTGGTTGAATGAATACCATAATTGCCGTATTTGGCGGGAAGAGCTGCCAGAAGCATTGCAAGAATTGGCAATGCATCTAAAAAGAATTTTGGAAAAAGATACAAAATTGATTGTTTCAAAAAGGCATCAGCAGTGAAAAGTATCTACAAACGAAGAACGTTGGAATATGGGTTGAAATAATACGACCGATCGTTGAAAATACGGTGAAATATTTGATCTAATTTTGATTACCCGCTATTCTATACGTGGCAACAGTTTGCGCGAAGATTCATTCTAATCGATTCCTATCTTCTCTTCACCTTGCGTCACTAAGCGAACAGTTGTCGATTGATGAGAACGATTGTTTGCACGAAAAACATGAATGAGTGTACAAACTCGCTGAGTTGCTGCTTTACATTATTGGAGCATTAGTAAAGTTTAAGAATGAGACAGCGAGGCATCATCAAAATTGAAAAAAAAAACGGAGTTTCTGATCTCTTTGCATGTTTTTACTGCCGTCAATGCTGCAATTCTGAGGACTCAGTAGAACTCTTCAGGCTCCAGAACTTCAGATTTCATCAGCCTGTGCTCACGTCGCCAATGTGATTGAATTGTTACTTTAAACAAGAAAAAATGAATCATCTTTCGATGTATTTTTTGAAAAAAAAATCAAGAAAGTTGCAGACGAAATGTCACTTGAGTTGAGAATTCCTTATTTATATGGTCGTCAAAAACGCAACAGCTTACGGACCGAGGATATGACGCTTTTTAACCCCCATGTTAAATATTTATATGCAAAATACTATACTAAGAATGAAGCATCTAAAAAGAAATTAGTAAGTATTTAGAATACGACCGTTCTGAACAACAATTTTGGAAAAAATGTCATCGATGGGCCGCGAATTATAAAGAATTATTATACAACAAAGTCGAGGCGGTCATCCATGGGTTCCTTTTTAATGAAGTTTTTAAATTTGCAGGTTTTGTACTAAAAATATGTGAATTCTTTTCGTCAAATGTCAAAAAATAAGAAAAAATTACAACTTAATCACAAAGCTTAAATACAGTAGCATTTCCAAATTCATAAAGCTAACCAAATTAATATACAAATATGGTCTAAGTGACGTGTACGACGTTTTTTGATTTGAAATTATGTTATACTTGAAGGTAAAATTTGTACGACTTTTTTCTATTTGAAATTATTGTTATACTTGAAGGTAAAATTTTAAAATATGCCCTACACATCCTGCAAAGTTTTTCAATGTTTATTGTTTGAGCAGTTTGTGGATACTCACTTATAAATTCTTTTTTCACGCGCGATTAAAAGTGCCTGCAGCGCTTTTTCATTTTCTAATTTTTTCTCCAAACTAGGGAATAAAACCGAAACGAAACTTTTTATACCTCTGCGCCAAAGTGTATGTAGGGAGAACGAATATTTTCGACCCAGTCTGAGTATTTGAAATCTGGATTTGAGGTCGTAATGGGCAATTCGCCCTTCTCATATCCGACAGAGCCTTTCTATGTTTTGTGTGTGGGAGTAAGTTTGTGAAATCCGGTGACATACTATGATGTTCACCGCAAAATCTTTTATCCAGGCCTCCAGATCTATTTATTCCGAAAATCGTTGTCTTTTTCAATTTGGTTGGTCTTGGTTGCCCTTTGGCCCTTTGGCCATTTTTTTAAGTGTCCTATTCAACAAAATTTGTTTTAATAGTGAGCACACATTGAATTACGTTACAGAAAAACAGAACATGATGTTTTAGGACATTTTATGGCCATAGTTTTTGACCAACAAAATTAAAGAAAACTTTAATTAAGAATTTATATATATATTTTTATTGGGAAGAAAACGATATTGTAAAAAAAAATTGATTTTAAATAAAAATTATTTTTTTTTTTGTAAATTTATTAACAAAATATTTTATTTTTAGCGCAAAACACTTTTATTTTTATGTGGGGAAAGAATTTTTTGAGTTTTAAAATAAGGAACGGCCAAAAATACAAATTTCTCTGTTGCAAAAGTGGGCCTTTATTTGTAAACTTGTGTTATTGGCCCATTTTTAATAGAATTTTTGTTTATTATAGATTGGAATACTGAACTCTAAAAACGATTTCAAAAATTTTTTATGGAAAGGTATTTTAAATAAGAATTTTGTTTAATTTTTTCGGTAGGTACACTTGCATGTTCAGCAAAATCGGGACTCAGAAACGTTAGATGGAGTCAAGCAAGGCCTAAATCGAAAGGTTGTTGAATTCCAATAATTGCGTCGAAATTGTTCTTAAATCGGCTTAATAGTTTGAACACAAATTGCAAAAAATATTGAAAAAAAAATTATTTCGTTGCTCAATAATGCTCGAAACCTCTAGAAAAAATCATTTTAATTTTTTCTTCCCAAGAATCGCTGTTTTTCAAAGAAAATTATGTATTGGTAGAGAAAATCTATGGATAAACACCAAATTGATTTTCGATGATCGCAATACATCATAGCTGGGAAGAATACCGGCATTCTGAACAAGCCCATTGGTAAAATCTCTAAATTTTTTACCGATTTTGATACGGTCCAGCTTATTACAGGTTTTATTATTTCAAGCCGAAAACTTCTTGTCAAATTTAAAGAAGGATTTCACTTGTTTTATATTTTGAAAAACGATTTTGGGAGCTCTGGCATGGGGTGGCTGTTGGCTTTAGTACAAATGGTCAAAGATTGCTGATGATTTGTTTAAGAAACCAATGAAACAGCTGTACAAATAATTAGCCTTCTTTGTGGTGTGTTGTGTTCCTGTTTTTTGAAGTTATGTGCAAGCATAACGAGACCTCGAGCCGGCAGAATATTGAATATTGTTAAAAATCTTAAAACAAGATGGATTTGGCTACTTATTTTTTCCCAAAATTAATGAAAGAGTGAATTTTTTCCTGTGTCAAAACACTTTCTTGACATACTGTATTTTGTGTGTGTGTGTGTGTGTGTGTGTCTTAATGTAATATTAATGTTTTAATTTACTAGAACGTGGCTAAGCTATGATAACATCTATTATGTAAAACATGAACAGCATTTAATAGTCATTTTCTAACAATGTTTTAAAACCTGCTGACACACGTTTACGATTTTATACCAAGTAAAAGTGAAAAGCAACATCAAAATTAATAAATAGAAAGGATGCTGCTGCTCACGACACGCTCACATACAAAGTAGCAAAAGAAATGCAAGAAGAGAGCGAGAAAATCCTAAAGTTTGTGTGCGTCGGCGTCGAGTCAATATTGAACGAACATACAAGTTTCGTTAAGTTGACAAACACAAAAATTCCGCTATCTTTTAAATATTAATGCATAATTTGAACACGTTTGAATTTTTAAATTTATTATTATTATTTTTTTTTTAAGTGACTCAAAGAGCTTAAGTGTGCATTTGAGCATAAATTTGACATCATCTCACTGGCTCAAAAATGTTGTTGCGGTGGGAGCGGCCGCAACTGACGTCAGAGACGGCCGCTGCAGTTGAGCTGCTGCGGCTGCTGTTCTGCTCTGCTCTTATCTCTTGAATTAGAAATTGCACTTTTAACGGTTCAAAAATTCAAAATCAAGAGTGTACTTTTTTTTTTTTTTGGTTATTGCGTAAGGTTTTTTAGGGCAACTGGAGGGTGTGGTTCAACGCGATCCGAAAAATGTAATGCATGTGTGTGTGTGTGTGGGATTGACACAGTTTTTGCTTTTGTACTACTGCTGGCTACTGCTGATGCTGCTGCTATTGCCACTGATACTGATGCTGCGCCGTTGCGAAAAAAGCTTTTTGCCTGCGCAAACTTGTGAGTTTTTATGAATGAACAACAGCACAACGACACAACAACAACAACAAGTATGAAAAGCTTTTTACATGCGCCTCAACGAGTTTTGTTTTGATTTCCTTTTTCATTATGGCATGCCCATGCTTTGTGCATTTTAACATTTGCCAAATTGTTTGAATTTGCCGCTCAGTGAGAAATATGTGCTAAAAAATACCTTTTCGGACTATCGAATATCGATAGGCGATAGAACTGTAAGTTTAAACAAGCATACATTTTAATAGATTTTAAATGATATTTGACATGTTAGAATCATAAAATCAATGCTTAAAAATTAAACTAGGAAAATTATAGCTATAAAACTGGTTGACCTTTAACTAATAGAGATGAGCTTAGTCGTGAGCAGTGATGCACCAAAAGTAGCTAAATGCTAAAGCTAAAAATGGCTGGAAATTTTATAGAAAATTTGGCTATATCGTTATTTTTTTGAGCTGGTATCCGATATTGCCAGAAATATGGGACAGAGTAGAGAGCATAGGATGGACAATACTTTGAAAAATAAATTTGTTCACCGTATGGCGTCCAACTTGAAATAAATCCTTTATAGCTAGCTAGATTTTGTGGGAAAATAGCTACATTAACATCACTGGTCGTGAGTGTAAAGCTAAGTTCACACAGGCAAATAATTTGACAAATTTTGTAAAATTTTGATGAAAAATCGTCTTTAATAGCCATAATTGCAGATTTTAAAGGACTTAAAACATTAACTATGGTTTCATTCACTTATATTTTGATCAAATATGGCCAAGAAGTTCACCAATTTGGTCAATTTTGCTCAAATTTGTTCAAAAATTTGTCAAATTGTTTGCCTGTGTGAACATAGCTTTAGCGCATAAAAACAAATTATTTGTTTATTTGAAGACAAGCAATTGACTACTTGTTTGTAATATTAATAATTTATCTACTGCACCGACCAAATAAGGAGAACTTTTTACGATATGCCCCTGCTCACATCGATTGGCCGGAAAATAGATTTACAAATTTGCGTGGTGCGTGAATTATGTAATGGAGCATTGAAACGACAATATGTGGTAAAGGTCGTTATAGTTATCGCACAGAACCTCGGAGAGGATCATGACGAGCGTAATTTGATCTTCACACTTCCAAAGACAACGGACGAAAACGGCGAGTTGCTCTGCAGGGTACGTTCCACTTCATAAGATTTAGGAGGAGAGACGAATCTACATCACCAACAATTAGCTTATGCAGAAAAATTACACTTGACTAGTCCTGCGGTCTTTTAGAGTGGGCAAGTTTAGAAGTCGTAGCCTATCTATATAGGGAGGCAAACGGCGACCAGCATCCCAGTTTAAGCCCCTGAGTGCAAAGAGAAGAAACTGTTTTTGAACCGATTCTAGTATATCTTGATAGAAGCTATACTGAGGGGACCAGATGCTTGAGCAATACTCTAGCGATAGAGAAGCCTGGTTATTAATGGATCTTCAAACTCCTTAGACCAACGCTTAATGAAACCCAGCAAACTCTTACCTTTGTTGGATATGACACAGATGTGGTCATTAAAGCAAGGCTTGTGATCAAATAATACCCCCAGATCCTGAACTGAAGTAATACGGTCCAGAGCTCTTTGATCAATAGCGTATGTATTAAAAGCAGACGACATGAACTTGCATTTATCGTGATTAAGATAGAGCATTATATAACATATTAACGTTGCACCAAGATTGAAGATAATTTAGGTCAAGTTGTCGACATTTATACGAATCGGGAGAAGAAAGCGTCAAAGACAGCTTAACATCATCCGCAAACATAAGGACTTGAGATGACTTAACAACCTGAGGAAGATCATTAATAAACAAACCAAAAAAGTAATGGTCCTAAGTGACTACCTTGCGGTACACCAGAAGTAACACTTACTAGCTCAGGATTAAATCATTAAAGATGACTCGTTGTTTTCTGTTTGAAAGATAGGAAGATAACACTCAATAAATTCGAACAAAGCTAGACAACTTAGAATAAGAAGTTTATGATTGACCGAATCGAAATCTTTTTTAAAGCGGTGAAGATGACATCGGTCTGTAATTGATTAAGAAAGCCGCGACTAACTGCATTAGTGAACTACAGAAGATTTGTCGTAGTAGATGAGTGAACGGCATTGATGCTGCAGTTGTTCAGCGATCAGTTTTTCAAAAGTTTTGGGATAGCACTGAGTTTTGCAATGCCAAGATAGTTCCCGATGTTCGACTTATTGCCCTTTTTGTGCAGCGGGATGATAAAAGATTCCTTCCCAATGGGTGGAAAAAAAGCTTTGGTCAATCGACATTCGAAAAAAGGGCTGTGAAGAGAGCTAGCACAGTTCTTAAGGACACAACTGGGAATCATGTCAGCGCCAGGAAACAATAATCTTAAGACACCTTAAAACGTCCGACTCATGAATTATGGGTTTATTTATGGTATCTGTATGAGGTAGTGTATAGGGATAATTAGAGTCACTGATACAACCAGAGCGGGCAAAAAAACGAAAAATGTTTCTGAATCGTTCGTTTCTTTTTCTTTGCCCAGGGCGAAATACCAACAAAACCCGAGAAAATGTAACTGTACAAAAAATGAGTTCTGTTCGTTCGGAGAGCAAACTAAACGTAAAGCAAATGCGTTCATCTTGATTTGCGGACAGGAACGGAACGATATGCAACGAGCGCGAATAGTTCGGAAACGTTTGCTGCTCAATTTGTATATTTTTTTTTTTTTTTTACTTCTTTGTTTCTCTCAGCTTTGTTGTTTTCGTTTGCTTATATTTTATTTCTTCAATTCAGCAGCTGAAGTAGAACTAAAAGCCGTCATTTACGTTCTTAGTATACGTTTCGTTCCGAAACGTTCAAGGCAGTGCAGCTGTCGGGAGAACAATATTCCAATCGTTTTTCGCTCTTCGGCAATATAAAGTTATTTTCTTTTCTTTCTTTTTTAGGTGGACTGAAAGAACTCGGCAAATAAGTTTGGCTATGCCCAAGTCATCAGATGCTGTGCTATTATTTAAAAAAAGGGATGGGGGAAATAAATTGGATTTACGTTTAGAGTTAACAAAAGAAAAGAAAAACATGATGGTTTTGATATAGGCCGTGAATGTTCCATTGTGGTTATTTTAGACTTTTATAACGTTTCCATATCATTAAAAATCTAAACCAAGCAGTTCCTAACCGCTTGTTTCTTATTAGTTATATAATGATTGAAAATTGACAGTAAACAACGGCCCTCTGTTTGCTCTGATCGAGAAACCATGGTATAAGTCGAACCGATGACTCAGAACTTTCATGAACCACTGAACCGAAGCAGTCTTATAGCCTTATTTCCACTGGCTTCATTTCTTATCATTTTCATTTCTAAAAATGAAGCCGTTTCCATTGACAAATTGTCATAATTTTGACACTTTGACAAAAACAGCTGCTTTGTTTGTTTCAAATAACAGGCAGCACTTTCAAACTTACGTGGACTTTTTTGGAATAGAACCCCTAAAGGACAGCACTCTCTTGGCGCCCCAAACTATACAGCAGAAAGCTAAATACACATTTTATTTTAATATTTATTTGCAAAATTTTGCATAAGCCTTCGCCTGTTTTTAGGCGCAATTCTTGTAATTTTAGAGTGAAGAGAATATATAGTCAATCATTTCGTTCGGGGAAACTTAAGTAATTCTATTTTGACAGTTTTTAAATGGATATGAAGTGAAGGTTTATTAGAATTGTTCAAGGCTTTAGAAAAATTGTGATTTGGGCGTCACGAATCACCCCTCCAACCTACAGCAAAATTTTTTTTATGTTTTTGGGTTCTGAGATTGACATTTTTCTACAGAGTCAGGTGAGTTCTTTGAGCATCTCTGATAATTCTGAAATGATTTCAGCCATAGCCAAATAGCTAAAACGTAGCTCCTAGAACTGTAGCTAAATTTTCAGTTTTTAGCTATAGCTAAATAACAGAGTGACCATAGTTTCCACATCAACACAACGCCTCCCATCCCTAAAACGATAACACTTTATCAACATATCGTGGAATTATTTAAAGAAATCCAAGAAAAACTGAAGATTGCCATGAAATACGAGGAGAGCCTCTTGAGCTCGTTTAACAATGCAGGTCCAGAGGCCAAAGGTAAGCCTTTTACTCGCTTCCCTTTACCTCTAGTCTGTATTGTTGATTTTGTTTTCTCAGAATACAATTTATTGCGCGCGGATGAGGAATATCGCAATGGCAACCAGGATTATTCCATATACTATCAAGTGCGTGCACAGTTTCAATCCACAGACTTGAGATATCTCAACGATGCAGAAAATCAGCCACCACCGGTGGAAGAAATGCTTAAAGTGGCCTCTGAGCAGGAGCAGAGTAGCTACAAGAGGTAGGGCTTAAAGAGAAATCAGAAATGGCCATTTAATTGTTATTTTTATGGCAGCAACACCTTCCTCAAGCATGTAATTAACTATGTCAAGGAAAAGGAGCTCTCCCCAACGACTAAGCCCAGCCTTAAACCTCTAGACTTTCTGGAGACAGTGCCAGATCCCTCCGCAGGACTGAAACGTATACGGGACATTTGCCAGCAGCTGCCCCCAGAATGGTGTGTGCTTCAAATCAGCAAAAGCTTCAATCCAGCCACCACATACTCAGTATTTCAAGAGATTATGGCCTCGAATGGTACCATCTATTTGACATTACTAAAACATTGCCGTTTAAATGAACTGGGACCCACCTGCTTGAACTTCAGTCAGCCTGGCTTGGAAATGGTCTTTAAGCAGTATAGCACTTTGGTGGAACGTTTTAAGAAAGTGGTCACCGTGGATCCGGCAAATGTCAAAAGCAAGGAGGCCAAAGAAAAGTATTGGTTGGAGTTGAATGAGTATAGTAAGTTTCTTAAGGTGAGTGGGGATTAGGCAATCAATTTCTTTTTTATAGTCCCATTCGTTTTGCCTTACAGAAATTGCTGGATGATTTACGTGGCATTATTTCACCCTATTCGTATTTATTTTTGGGCAAACGCTATGATTGCCCGTCTGTCAAGCAGCTTAGCCAGAATGTTTTCCATCGGGTGGATGGTTTTTGTGTGAAGCATCAATGGAGCCAGCATCAGCGCATTTTACTCTCTCAGGCGGCCCTACATGCCAATAGATTGGATTCAATTGAGTTGAAACTTCTTTGCTATGAATTATCGCCCCATGAAACGGAAACTCAGCTGGCTTATGATTTCCTTAAAGGCTGTGCCAACGAATGGCAACAGCTGGAAGAGCAGCAGCCCCTTGTAGGCAAACGATTTCCCACCATATTGTTGGTAGATGAGGTGGTTAACCTTCTCTTCTTTGAGTATTCCTAGCAGTTCTTAACTCTATTTGTTATTCCCCTCTAGCGTTTGGATCATTTCCATTGGGAGCAATTGGTACCCACTCAGGAGTTTAGCCGTGTCAAGTCCCTACACTGCCTCTGGCGTTTGTATCAGTGTCATCAAGCTCAAATTCAACATGGTTTTTATATAGTCAATATCAAGCGGGGCATGTGCATGATTAATCCCGATGCAGATTTGGCCAATTCGGGTCGTAGATTGCGTGGCTTCTTTGAGTATTGGCTGTCGCATTGGCGGCATTTGTTTGAAACGGTGCCCACGGAGCAATTGATGCTAACTGAGGCCTATCAGGCGGACTGTTTTGTGTAAGTCGTACAAAGTTAATTGATTCTTATAACACTTTTTGCTCTTTCAGTTATGCGGGTCATGGTTCAGGTCTGCAGTATATCAATGGACGTGTAATTTGTCGTAATCGCGTACGAGGTGTGGTCTTTCTCTTTGGCTGCGATTCCACGCGTATGCTAGGAGCTGGTCTGTATAGCGCTTTGTATGGTGCCCACGACTATTACCATGGGGCCCAGTGTCCCACTGTGGTGGGCACTTTAATGCCTGCTCTGGATTCCAATATGGATACGGTGTCGGTGACTGTATTGAGTCATTTCTTGGCACCAGGAAATAAACAGGTGCTACCCTGGGCCACACATGTCGATCGCTTGACTTGGATCAAAAAAGGAGTAGTCAAAGGTAAGTTTTGGCGAGATTTGAGAGAACTTTCTTAAGCAATTTTAAACTTTAGCTCACGATGATGGTAAACAGAGACTGGAAGATCATAAGGATTATCACATAGGCAGTCTGTGTGCAGTGCTATCGCGTGTACAACAGGGTCTCGTTGAGCCCGCAATCTACAACTGTTGCATTTATGTGTGTCGTGGTCTACCCGCCTGGAATGTGGCAGTGGAAAAGTTGCCCTTTTGAAATTGATTTGTTTTAAGTTCAACCAAAGTCCTTAAGATTATGTGAAATAATATAGAATTAGTAATTAGGATTAAAGCGATTTGTCTTGTTAAGGGACGGTATATAAGCTTGTGCAGTAAATTCAAATAAAAGGCCATTAAATAGACACCATTTCAGTAAAGTTAAAAATTTAAATCCAAGGAAAATATTAATAACCACTAAGGTCAAAGGCTATGGAACTGGCTTGCTGAATCCGAAGTATGTCATCACAGAAATCATTGAAAAAAAATCCATGGAATTTATTATACCAGGCTTGAAAAGTCATCTGAGCGAGCGAATGTATCACATTTTATGCGAACACTCAAAGATATGTTTTGGCAATGTTTTAGCCAGAGCCAAACCGGCTTGAACCCGGAATTCCGACTTTATATTTACTGAGAACCGATCCTTGAACCAAACCACGTGGAAACAATAGTTGAACCTGAATCTGTTCCGAACCAAAATCATCTAATGATCAGTTTTTGACAGCATACATTTTGGTTGCGTTATTTTGCTAAAAGTTGCAAACAGTAAGAATCTCTGTAAAAATTAAACCAAGGCTCGCACCAAAACCTTCGACCAAAAGCCTCGAACCTCAGGTACGAACATCCTCTTCCTTTTGCTTAGTCAGATCTATGATCCCCCCTTCCCCCTATTTATATTACTTTTACCTTTTACCCAACAAAATCTTTCTTACTGTTGTTATCAAGCAATTGAAAATCTCTTTAAACTGTGGGCGCTGACCACCTGGTTCCAGGTTGTAATATTTTTATCACTTGGATAAAAATGTTACAGTTTTTTGTCTAGTCTTTGGCTAAGGATCTTGTGCTATTACTATAATTAATTTAATATTTTTTAGTCTCAAACATCAAGAAAATCAATTTAATTTCAGTCCCCAAAAATTACCATAAAATATAAATGGAAAATGAATTTCTGCCATTTTCACAGTTTATTTTTAGTTGTCATAAAATATGTTTTGCTTTCTCTCTCTTTGTTTATTAATCTATTTATTTAGATATTTTGAAAATAATTTATTAATCAAAATGAACAAGCGGCGTTCAATAAACACACCTTGGCAACATGTAGCTAAGTAAAGCTTTTGTCACAACATGTTGCTAAAGTTGTCTAGTCAAAGAGGAAATAGAAATGGGAGAAAATACCTGATAATTACTTGAAATAAATTATTTGAATTAATTTTTATTGGCGAAAAGGACTCATTTTTGTCCATTTTTCGCAGCCTTTTCATCTCCATTGTATCGAAATGGGATTCTGGGATTCAGTGTTGCCAACTTTTCAGGGCCTAGCAAAGGTGATTTTAACATTGGTAAATTTTGTACTCTTCAAAAGTGCTTTGGGTTTGTAGTCCTGGTTTCCGAACGGAAACCGAGGAACTATAACAACCAGGGATGCAAAGCACAGTTCTTAAACCTCCGAAGCTTAATGAAGTACGGGACCGGTTCGGAACATTGGTTCACTCTTAATTTGCATTATCGCTCACTTACTTCATCCTCCTGGGATTCTATTACGGAAATTAGATCATCGTCCAAATCGAGAAATGCTCCTGACATAAGCAACCTTCTATTATTGACAGTAAAATCTAAAAATTGGCTATACAGCTAAGGGCCTCCAGCGGGGCCAAGCCAAGCTTCTCAAATCTCTTGGCAGGTGTACTTTTCATTTTTCGACCAAAAGAAAGGGACCTACAGTTTAACGCCGAATCCGAACGGCAAAGTTTGAGCTTCAGCTTGCGCCAATAGCTATTTAGGTGACCGTATGTGTAAAAGCTAATTTCTGAAGAAATAATTTTTAGCGGCGGGACCGAACCGAACGACCGCCCCGCCGACAACACCAGGATCAAAAAATACAAGTACTAAAGCTCTTTTTCTTTTAATGTAAAGTAGAATTTTCCAGTATTCACCTAAGAAACAAAATGCAAAAGCCACTAACAACTTTTATAGTTGGACTGGATCCAACTAATACTAATTTTAGTTTTAATGTATGGCAAATAAGACACGCTTAAATAAGCTAAAATCTGTGGAAAAATGTTATTTCCTAATGCTCGTAGAATAGTTAATCGCATACTGAAACCTTCTCTATAGAAACATTTCGCCCATTACCCCAAAATTTACTAAATTTCCAAATTGCAGTGAAAGGTGCTTCAAAATTGCATAAAAATATCAAAGAAATGCACACACACACACACATACACACACACAGATAATCTTCAAAAACAATTACAAAGTACATAGAGATGTTAGAAATGTAGTGCACATTTACTTACCTTCTTTAGGGACTTGGGCAAGTAGAGTTTATATATTTTAAAATAAAGCACTTGAACTTGTTTCTCTGTTTTTAGTGTTTAAATTAGAATTTGTACATTTTGTTTAGGGTTTTTGTTTTGTTATTGTTTGTGGAACTTTGACCGTTTGGAATTGTTGTTGTTGTTATTATTATTACAATCATGCCAGAGTGTTAAGTCATCTGTGCAAAAGTAGACAAAAAACATTTGAGAAACATTTGGAAAGTGAAGTGCAGAGACAGACAGAGACAAAAGGAAAAGAAAAACATTTGTTAAAAAGTAAAACGTGAAGGTGCCCACACCCAACTAGAAACGCCCATTTGCTATGCTCTTGCTCTCTCTTTAGATTCCTTGCCGAAAAAAAAGAGTTCGCCCTCAACCTCAACCTACTTGACCTACTAACGTCTGTCGCATTATGACACACATTCATTAATTAGGCGCAGCTCCAGCTCCACAGCAGCAGCAGCAGCAGCAGCTCCTCCCTATCCTAACGACCTTCGCCCAGCCCAAGCGGCGTATGCGTAATATTTTGTTGTTTCAATATTTATATGGACAATCTATGCCATCCATTTCGATATTTATAAACAGGGATATGCGGTTGTCCTTCGTGTTAATGTCTCAATGCCGTGCCCAGGTGTGTGTGTAAATCAAATTAGCAGCAAGGTGCATGCCACACCTCCATCAGCCGAGGTGGGAGAGTACATTTGTAACATGACAGGAGACAGCGTCAAAAGAAGGATATTACATAACGGGCGCTGCCTTAACAGAGAGGAGCTTCCCATGTGCTTCGCTGTGTGAGTGTGAGTGTGTGTGAGTGTTCGTGCCCCAAATGAATATGCGATGACGTTGAGGGCTTTTGTTATTGTTGTTGTTGTTGTTGTGGATGCTGCATTCCAATTGAAATTGAATTTGACACGTTGTCTCACATATTGTTTGTTTATTGTTTTTGATTTATTACACACACGCACAGGCACACGCACACGCACAGGCACACTCAAAATATTTGAAATTTTTACTTTGGCAACCTTGAACTCTTCGTTACAAAAAAGAAACAAAAATATTCTGGTACAAATGTTGTTTGTTTATTTGTTTATGATTTCGTAAAATTTGTTGCTGAAACGCTTTGTTAACTTGGTTGAAATTCTTTGTAGTTGTCTAGTTATTGTTATTGTTTCTTTTGCATTATTTTTATTATTTTATGTGTTTATTTGTTCTTGCTTTAATCCGCCGCGTTGCACACAACAATTCTCTGGCAGAGATAAACTGAGACTGAGACCTCAAGCAGTTGCATCCTTTTTCGGGCAGTTCCTTTTCGGCGAAGGACGCGCGAACAATGTTGCAAAATCACAACAACAAAATGCCACAAAAAACCGCAACAAAAACAGCCGAAGGGACCAAATTCGCCCTCGCCCAGCAGCAGCCTCGACTAACACAGGGAGATAGACCCAGAGAGAGAGCGAAAGAGCGAGCTTAACTTTCACCTCTCGCGTGCGTGTCCTCGCACAATCCTCTTGTTGTTGCCTCTGTTTCACTTTCACAGACACAGGAAGGTGGGCGGCCATGCGGTTTACAATGATTCTGCGTTCTCATGGTAACTTTGTTATTGGATAGAAAGCTTCGTTTGTTGTTAGCCATACACGTGACTGAACAGGGAGAGAGAGAGAGAGAGAAAGAAGGAGAGAGCTTTCTTATCAAGCAATGTTTCTAGTGCTTTTGGTATGGTGAACTATGCTTAAGCTTGGAATATGTTAGGATAATGGGGATAATCGAAAAGCAGAGTTGCACAGAGCCAGCTTACGGACGCGTAAACACCAATACAAAAACCAACAACAACCTCAAGCAAATAGAAACGGAAAACTGATAATTGCCTGCTGTTGACGACAACATTCGGCCCACAAAATCTACATTGAAGACATATTTGTTGCAGCGTTCGTACATGGGAGAGAATAAGAAGAGAGAACACATTGGAAGTTGTTGTTGCACTACGCTTAGCAATTAGCTATAAGTGAGGGCTATAAACCGCCCGCTTTCCTTTTCCGGTTATTTTCGACCGCGCCGCCGGAATCGTTATCTGCGATAAACTCCAATAATTTTGACTAAAGTTTTTTTTAATTTATTTACTCAGGCTAAAGTTTTTTTATACACTTGAAAGTGTAATAAAATTTATTTCACTTTTTTGTTCCTAGAAGGAATCATCTCCGACCATATAAAGTAATATATTCTTGATCGCATGACGAGCTTGAGTCGATTAAGCTTTCGTCCGTCCGTCCGTCTGTCCGTTTGTCTGTTATACGCGAACTAGTCCCTCAGTTTTTGGAGCTATCAAGCTGAAACTTTGCACAGAGTCTTCTTTTACTCACGCTGCTAATATGTCGGAACCGACCGGATCGGATGACTACTTCTTGTAGCTGCCATACAAATGATCGTTCGGAAAATGGGTTTTACTAAGAAAAACTGTTTTGTTCTCATATTACTGCTCTCAAACACGGTCATGGGTAATATGTAATGTTTTTAAGCTGATTTTCGAAGTTTGGCCGAAGTCGCTAACCGTTGAGACAAGCTATGTCAAGAGTATCAAAACTTCGGCACAGACGAAGTTAGCTTTGCCTTTCTCGTTATTCAATGTTTATGTCTTTGAGCAATTTAGAATTAAGTTTTACAATTAATATGTTCTCTAGTGCATTAGCACTAATTCTATAACGCAATTTTGTGCAAATATTAGGTAGGGCACTCTATATTGTAGATATTTACAATATTTTAAAATGTCTTCTTCGAAGTCCAAGCACTCGCCATATTGAAGGTCTTTCAATTTTTTTTCTAATGAAGAGCTCAGACTTGAAGATATTGGTAATCTTCTATCTATATTTTTAAAAGAGTTCAACCTGACTGACTCACTGACTGGTGACCGTCGCACAGCCTAAACAATAAAAGATAGGAAGTTGAGATTTTCACAGTAGTTTTATCTTGTGCTGAAAGATGAGTACTAAGTTGTTTGAACTCATTTTCAAAGATCTATATGAAAATTCAACAAAAACTGCATACCAACCTTCCGTAAATATTAACTCCCCTGGGTGAAAAGTGGGGGGTCAAGGTTGTTTGGGCGAAACTTTAGTTGTCAGCGATTAGCGCCACTCATTTTCAAAATTACACAAAAAAACTGTTACTTTCAAATTTTGGAAAATCTATCCCCAAAGTCGGAAAATTCATGGAAAACTGTTGTATGAAACTTTTTTGTTTATTATCCGATCACATTCAAACTCATATTCAAAGATCTTTTTGTTTCAATTTTCCGAAAATCTCACCCGGAAAAGTCTGAAAAGTTTGTATGGCAAAAATTTATTTTCATCCGATTGACTTGAAACTTGGTTTGCAAGCATAGTACGCGAAATGAATAGACACGTGTTTTCCCGATTTCGGAAAACTCCCCCACGTGGAAAATGACCTGAAAATTCAGCATGAAAAAAACTATTTTTCATCTGATTGACTTGAATCTCGGTTTGTAAGAATAGTAAATTAAATAAATTGAGATGTGATTTTCCGATGTTGGAAAATTTTACCCAACAGCGGAAAATTCGTGGAAAACTTAGCATGAAAAAAACTATTTTTCACCCGATTGACTTGAAAGTCGGTTTGTAGGGATGGAATACTAAATAATTAGTGATTGCATTTTCCGATGTTGGAAATACTGGGTGGGAAGTGGGCGGGAAGTGAAAGGGATGTGGGTGTGGGGATGTGAAGGGGAAGTTTGTGGGGGAAATGAGTTATTATATAATTTTTAATAAATAATTTTGGAAACTGGGGGAAGTGGGTGGGTGGGAATTGGGTGTAGAGTGGGTGGGATGTGAGCGGGAAGTGGGTGTGGTATGTAGGTGGGAAGTGGATGGGATGTGGGCGAGAAGTGGGCGGGAAGTGGGAGGCATGTGGGTGGGGAAACGGGTGGAAGTTGTGTATGAGTTGGGGGAGTGGGTTGAGTGGGATGGGGGGTGGTAAGAATGCAGCAGCAAAGTCGTAACGGTGAAAAAAGCAAAGTAGTAAAACGTTGCCTTCAAGCCCATGTATGTATGATTCGATTTCTGGGCTCTACACAGAGAAAACGAATTGATCGAATATTTTAAAATTTGGTAAATATTTGACTTCAAACTGATTCTGATATTGGTTCTATACTGTTAAAGGCGCAGCGAAGAGCGACGGGTTTTTTGCTAGTAATATTATATTTGCTTGCTGCAGCCGCTGAGGTGCAAGGCTTGTCATCATCCACAATGTCTTTTTTAATGCAGTTATTAATGGAGCACAATTTGTTCTGGAAAATATATATACAACAAGAAAACGAAAGCCTTAACTTAATAACACCTTTAGAATAATAACAAAGAATTTCTTACCAATGTAACTTTTTTAATTCTCCGTTAAAAGTACCGAACCTCTAAAATTAAAACCGAGGATCCAAATATAAAGCAGCCAAGAAGGCATCATTTTCAAAGTAAAGTTTGTTTTGCATATTAAATTTCTTGATCCTCTTTGGTGTTTTTCCGCAATTTAATGATTTGTGAGAGTAACAGACAGTGGTTTGAAACAGTTTTAATTTCGTTTTACACTCCGTGTACTCAACTAAAATCCATTTTGTACTTAATTGTACGTAACTAAATAAATGAAATGGTAATTCAGAATTTTGCTTTCTGCTGGTAAAATTAGGGAAGAATGCGGCGTAAAAATGCTAGTGTGGCCACTGTAAAACGAATTATTCAGCGCCAAAACAATTGAAGATAAATAAAAAAACCACCCCTCAACGATGCTCGAAAGGAAGCACGACTTCGATTTGCTCAAGAACACATGACGTGGAACAAGGAGTGGCCGCCTTTACTCCCCTGACGTTAACATTATCGAAACATTTGGAGACTTTGGTTCAGGAGAGTATACAGAAGTAGGATGACAATTTAGTGACTCTAGGACCCTAGTTGCAGCAATTAAAAAGCCTGGTCAACAATTTCACTAAATGAAATTGAAAAAATATGATGATTCCTTGTCAAACCGTATGTTTGAAATAATTAAGAATAAGTGTGGGCATACCAAATAGTAAATTATGCTAAAACAGTGTCCTTTATTAATTTAGTTACCCATTGCCTTGAAATTTTGCTTTATATACTTATGTTTAATAGTTTAACTGGTCAAACCTATTCAGTTAAGCCAAAAAAAATTGAGAGACAGCTGAAGATTGAATTGGTATTCATGAAATAGCGTTATACTGTCAACCAGCCTCCTTTGTAGTGTTGTGCGTGTCTTGTTTTAGAAAAGTTGGACAATATCCATAACTTAATGACCTAGAACCTGCCTAAAGAAGTTCTACGATTTTCAATCAAAAGGCCACAAAAACAATTAATTTTTTTGGTATGTTTTTGAAAAAAATAATAAAAATTATATAAAAACAAAACTAACAGAACAGAAACTTAGCTATTTCAAAAATGACTGATTTCTTTATACAACAAAATATATTTCACTCAAATTATGAGTGCTTGTTAAGGAGATACAACGTTTCAAACTAAAAAAAGTCAAACC